>JADHZA010000230.1:0-35490 GCA_018831705.1 Torrubiellomyces zombiae
GAAAATACGATCGCTGTATGCGCACGAGCTTGAGCTTTCCAATGATGTGTTTTTTGTGATTTTATTGTGTGGTTTGAATTGATTGTGGCCAAAATTTACCTCTTGGTCGGTGTGTTGTAAGATGCTCCCCTCTTGCCCCGTCCCGCCGCCCTACCGGCTACTAGGCACCGCCTACAGATAAGGTTCAACCGTACGTTGGACTATGCCGTAGTATATCTTGAACCTTCTCCTCCCGAACGTACAAGTAAATTTGAGTGAGTTGTTTCTATTGCAAATGTCTTCATCACATTCGCTTCATCGTTACATGCATACCTATCCACTGCACGCGTTGTTCGTTTCCAAGCCCCATCACCTCGCTGCGGATGGCACAAGCCGTGGTGTGGTTTCAGCGAGCAACACCAAGCACCAAGCACGTGTAGGCTTGCCTCAGCTGCTTTCGAGCATCATCCAGCCGCGCGTGGGAGTGAAGTCATCCCGACCTGCAGCTGCGCGTAGCGAAGCAGCATCCGTAACAAATTTCGTACTCAGAGCACCAACAGTCTCCGTGGCCATCAATCGTGGCCTTTTCAACAGACGGCGAGCGATTGTTGGTTCGGTCAATCCGCCAGCCTGGCACCAATTCCTCAAGGTTGGGGCGAGGGCTGTACGTCGCTCTGTAGGGGCTCGTGGGGCTCTATGCAATCAATACATACAGATAGTAGGGAGAAAAGCTGCAACTCCTCCGTACATGAAGCCACATGGATCCCTCGATGGCGGGAAAAGTGGGGCTGCCAGAAGGGGGCCATTCCAACCAACATACATAGTTGTGTACCTGCACATGCAACCGCCTACCAGATCAATACCCGTGCCTTACTTGACAAGCGCACAAGTGCTAGTAGTAATACTACTACTAATAGAAGTAAGGTGTGGATGCATGCATCCAAAGCTGTGATGGTTACATACGAGTCTGTCAACTCTACACACACAGCCTTCCACGGCTAATGCGCCTCGGGTCACGCAAGTCAAGAAACCGAGTGGCATCGCAATCCTGCCTCGTTTCAATGCATCTGTACCTCTATAAGCGTCATGATCTGCGGGTCCCGGTCCAAGTACAAATGAAAAGACGACGACATCTATCCCGTTCCAAGCACAGTGTTGGATGAATGCATGCACCATGCATCCATCACCTGGGGTACCGCGGCCATGGTGCAGCGTCCATGTGCGGCTTCGTCTGCTGTCTATGTCATGCCTGATGACAAGCCGCTCGCGCCGTGTCCCATGTCGACCATCCCGTCCTTTTTTTTCGTCGTCCTCATCGTCCATTTCCATCTCGTCTATCATCATTTTTATTCAAATCCCTTCACGAATCCATCCCCGAGCCGATCACACAGCTCCAGCCGAAATCATCTTCTTGCGCAGGTAATTCTTGTACTCGCCGATAGTGCCCTCCCATTGTGAGATGGTTCGGTTCTCGCACACCAAGATCTGCTTTGCGATCTTGTCCAAGAGCCTGTCAAGTGTTAGCCTCCGTTGCCACGATAGGAGCGTGTATCGTGATCTACTTACCTAAAGTCGTGAGAGACGACTACCACACCTCCACTGAAGGCATTGATGGCGTCAGCAAGACTGTCGATGGTGGGAATGTCCAATCCGTTGGTAGGTTCGTCAAGCAGGAGCATATTTGGTCCATCGATGGCCAGGAGGGCAAAGACGATACGACTCTTCTGGCCCTCAGACAAGGTGCCCATCAATGCCGTTTGCGAATCTCCCGAGAGACCATATCGACCTAGTTGCTGGCGCCAGTACTGGTAGTCTTGAGACTTCTCGCTGTACTTGTCGCGGACAAAGTCCAGCGCGGACTTGGTCAGGTCCAGCTGCTCAGCGCTGTGCTGCGAGTACAAGCCGAGCTTCAGATGAGTGTGTCGAGTCACCACACCGCCGGTGGGTGAGAGCTTCCCGGTCATGAGTCGGAGCAACGTGGACTTGCCAACACCGTTGGGACCGACAAGGGCCGTTCGGGAGTCCATGTCGAAACCAAGGTCCAAGTTACGGTACAAGTCATCGGCCGGATCGCCCGAGTAAGAAAACGTGACGTTGTCAAAGGACAGAACGGGGGGTGGTAGCTTATCCACGTCGGCGAAGCGGAAGGTGAAGACTTTGTCAGCCGCGACGGGTTGAATAAAGCCATCAGCCTCCATCTTGTCCAGAATCTTCTGCCTGGATTTCGCCTGCTTGACCAAATTGGCATAGGTACCGGCGCTGGCAATGAATTTCTTGATGTGAGCAATCTCTTCCTGTTGCTTGGTGTACGCCTTCATCTGATTCGTTTCGTTCTCCGCCCGGGTCTTGTGGTACGAGTCGTAGTTTCCTCCGTAGTATATCAACAATTTCTGACGCATGTCGATCATGGTTGTGCATACGCCGTTGAGGAAATCCATGGAGTGGGAAACGAGGACCAGCGTTCGCTCCCACTTCTTCATGTACTCCTCCAGCCACACGCAGGCTTCCAAGTCCAAATGAGCCGTTGGGTCATCGAGCAACAGAAGTGAGGGCTTGACAAACAACGCCTTGGCAAGGGCGACACGCATTCTCCAGCCACCAGACATGTCTTTTGTCTTTTTTTGAATAGTCTTCTTGTTGAATCCGAGACCCGTCAGGATAAGGGAGGCACGGGTGGAGAATGTCGAAGGGTCCATTCTGTCCATATGCTGCAGATTAAGAAAAAAAAAGTCAACCCAAGACACTTCTCGCCAAATGCGACTCGACGGGGCAACTCACATCGTAAAGGTCGAGAAGGACGGGGCTCTCGGGCCCTTCATCCTCGAGATACTTCTCTGCCAGCTTGTCCAGACGCTCCATTTCGTTCTCGGCCTCCTTGAGAACCCATTCCAAAGCGCCCAAATCGGTAGGGGGCGCGCCCTCATTGAGCAGATAGATATCAACGTGTTCGGGAATGGGAAATTCGCGGGCAGCGATAGCCTTGAGAAGCGTACTCTTGCCGCAGCCGTTCTCGCCGAGGAGACCGTAGCGGCGACCCAAGGTCAGCTCGAGCGTGGAGTCGGTGATGAGAACGCGGCCATGGAATACCAAGCTTGTGCTTGTGATCTTGACGTCCTTGCTTTGCTGTGTTGAAGCCAAGACGCCGGTGGTGACACGATCGGAAATGCCGTGCTTGTCCATCTGATCGGCCAGGCGCTTCACCTCGTCCAACTTGGATCCTGACGTCGCCGGAGAGTCATCTCGCACGACGTTGCCGTTGGCGTCCAACTCAGGCTCCTTTTTGCTCGATTTGGCCAACCTGCTGCCTTTCTTGTCAGCCTTGCCCTCGGCGGCCTTCTTGGCCATTCTCTTTTCCTTGGCGTTGGAAGGCATTTTGACGCCGGTGGGGGACGGGAAAGAAGAGGTCAACCGGCTTGCAAAAAGAATAAAACACCCAGTCTCGGTCCCAGTCGCAAGCTTTCAGTGCCTTCAGCACAGAAATAAAACAAATAGAAAGGGGCAAGAAGCCAAGACTTTTGGCCTGGCGAAAAACAAAAGCGACGATAAGAGTGGGTGGCGGCGCCTGGGTGATGTTTGACACGAGCCACGAAAATTGTTACGAGGCGGGGGTGGTTTTCGCTTTGGTGGGGCGACGGCCGTATCAAAAAAATTTGGCTGATAAGGATCGAGTCAGATCAGGCATCAAGGTTCAGTCTAAGGCATTAAGTTTTTGGCGAGCCGCATTGGAGGAGGCAGCCAAACAAATTAGGGGCAATTACATACTGCCAGGGATCGCCAATGGTCCTCGTCATCATCATCCTCGACATCAAGGAACAGTTTCACATCTGCCAACATTCAGTTTCGGGGTACATACCCCGTACTCTTAGACATTTTTCATCGTGTCTATCGCACCAGATAATGACTCTATCATACATGATCAACTGTGAGACGGACTCCGTCGCCGACTTTCGTTATCGAAACAGTAGTGTCCATGTGCAAAATCCTGCCGTGCGCCTATTCACAAGACTCTGATTCTGAATGATCGCAATCGGCATCCCCTGGGCTCGCTCTCCGAACGTTCATAGGTAGCGTGCTGATCTTTTCAGCGAGATCACGAAGCAATCTTTGTTATGGCACTCTGGTTCGTAAAACTTTGCAAACACTGATAAGATGTGACGTCTTCAAGCCGAGACTATGTACAAGTATATCCTCAGCCTACGCTTGTGGATCGCGCTTCAAGTCATCGTAGACAGTCCCTGTGGATAGTTCGGTATCTTTCTGCGACGTGACTTGAGGACGGATCGCATCATCCTGCTCAATCTCAGCTACTGCCAAGCGGCTAGGATCATCTTCCGAGCCCGGCTCGGCAGCCAACGCTTTCTTCAGCCCGTCCTTCAAATTCGGGTCATCAAAACCATCTTGGCGCAGATGCTTGCCATGAGGCCCGCTTTGATCTGCGGGATACTGATTCTGCACGTACGAGGGGGCAGCTTGTCCCTGAGAGCTGGACTCTGTTGAAGATCTCGTGGTGGACGTGGGAGGGGCCTGGCTCGTAGAGTGAGAGGGCTGGTTGGTCGAGTGAGAGGCCTTGTTGGTCGAGTGAGAAGGCTGGCTCGTCGAGCGAGGAGCCTGTTCTGTAGCGTGCGACGGTTGCTCCGAGTGGACGTTGCGGTTTTCGGCAAACTTGCCGCCCTCCCTGTACGATTCGGCGGCCAGAGACTCCGACGGAACGTCTCCCGCGCCCTCCTGAACTACTGGGGCATTTTGACCGAGGTCGACCTGCAAGACGAAAGACGTCAAGTCAATACACGATCATGCTTCTCGGGGTGCGTACATGCCCCTGTGACCGCAGCCGTACCTTGGTTCCAACCGTCATTTTGATAACACTATGCGTCGATGTGAATTATGGATGGTTCGATATTGGAATTTCAGGTTCAAAGCTGCAAATTTGAGTCCTGGTGAGCTATGGAAGTGTGGTTTATGGAAATGAGGTCGGACGTTGCGACTTGTTATATCGAGGCAGCAGGATGCAAAAGTATGACATCATTCACCATTGGCTAGCGGGAGCGGAATAGAGTGTCTAGTCGCCAACACAGCTGAGGGTTGTTACATCATACTTGCTGTTTTTCACAATGGTCCGTTTGCAGTGGCCTATGGTCATCCACTAACTTGTTTATTACCTTCTCCGCTTGCGCGCCAAGCCAAGGAATTTGTGGCCGATGCATCGCATTGGGCTCGATGTCGAAGGGCATCGCCTATCCCGCCCCGCGTGCCTTACCCTACACCTTCGAACACTACTAGTAGGTAGAACGTCTCGTTGGAGTAACGCACGGCACTTTCTGCATCGCTAATGAGGTTTCGCCCAAGAATACCCTTGATTGACTTCATTACGCGGGAGATGAAGCCCGATTTACCTCGTAGGCTTCGCTCTTCTAAGGATGAGGCCTTGTCGCCTTCTGCTATCTGAACAACACAGTAATCACCTCTGTAGAATTAGCATCAATGCCGTTGATCATTAGGTACCATCCGCGATGATCGCCATGTCACAATTCCATGCTTTACAACCAGGCGCTTGCATGGCTGAACATGCGCAAATAGGCTGAATTCCCTGTGACCCTGCCATCTGGCGGTTTTCCATGCGACATTCGCCATCGTGGTCTGCTGGACGGACAGACTGTTTGAACGTGGCTTGGACGGGCGAGAGCCTGATAGCCTCAGCAGGGCTAATTCGAGCCCTGCTCCGTTGCTCCTATTGGCTACGGGCTTGTCGCTGTCAGCCGGCTGTGTGCATTCGTCGCCACCTCACCTGCACGCTGCGCCTGGTCGGGTGAGGAAGAGAAAAGGATGAGAAAAACGAAGAGAACAGCATATAAATACTTTGACCATGTAGAAATCCAGTTCGACGAGCGGAAACTGTTGACAAAAGACCATCACACACTCATCCTTTCAATAAGCTAGCCAACATGGCGCGTTCGCAAGACTACCATTACAATGTTCATCGCTACCCGACAGACCCGTACGAACCTTACAAGAGACGACCTTCCCCCGGCCCTTGGCAGACAACATTCAAGATCTGGGACCACGTGCTGTACGGCATCGGCAGCGTGTACTACAAGATTCGCGGCCGTTGACGCCCCAGGGGACACCAGCGGCAATTTAGCAGTCGGCAAATGACCAGCCACGTGCCAGGTCAACATTGGAAGCCAAGATTCTTGAAACGACCCGGCGAAGGAAAGCCACGATTGGCCACCATCAATTTCGCCGCCTTGATTGCCACGGACTGCCGCTGCCTGGTCCGCCCGTGCTACCAATCACCGGCATGCACGAATGTGGCCCTGGTGAGCCTTGGGAGAACCACGGATTAAGCGGAGCGAATCGTATCGGATCGCTGGAGCATTTATGGGTATATTATGTCATGTTAATGGGGACTTGTGAGCCTGGCGCGTTGTAGATCAAACGTTGCGGTGTGGATCTCTGAGCATTCGTTTCTATGTGTTTCTATTTAGACCGGCGGTGCATCGGACGCGCTCTGTGGACATGGCGTTTGCCATTCACAAAATAGAATGCACCTGTAGGATATACAAATGCGAAGTAATAATTGAGGCGTCACGCATCACTATCGTTTGAAAGGGAGGGTGAATGCTGCATCGCTAGTGCTCCAGGTCAGCGGTGGATGGACGGTGAATATTTCGCGGTGCTTCTACATACAAGTATGTATGTACATAGGGGGAGCCAGGGGGCCTTGCACCTTGGCATGCTCGGCTCTCGTTGGCTCAAGTTCGCTGTAGGCATACCGTCATGTTTACAGGTATTAATATCTGATCTTTGACTCTCGAACGAAGCACGGACCCGTTGCTGATTCTTGGCAATCGCCAAGTGGTGATACGTGATGCAGCAGATACTCTCGCTCTGTGCTACAGCCTACTACCACTTGGTAGGAATCTGAGATACACTTACATGCTACTAGTATGTATGTACATTACTTATGCAGGTGTGCGTAGGTACCTTGCATGAAGCGCGCACGGTGGCACGGTACGGTATTGCGGTCGCTGGTAATTACGGAGTACGGCAAATAGGAACAATGTACTCTGCACCTGTAATAAATTATAACGCACAATGCCTTGTCCGTTGGCTTTTGATCCACATGTTACAAAGTTCCTCATTACCTACTTGTAGGAACATTCATGCTCTTCCTGTCACTGGCACAACAGCTTGCACCGACGAACGAATGCAAGTGCATGTGCAGTGCATACATACATACGAGCAAGATGGAGGATGAAAAGGGGTCGTAGGGGCATCTCTGACCTCTGTCCAACGTCGAATGTCGATCAGCAGAGCCCCCGGCGTGCCGTCGTCCGAAACAAGCTTTAACCTGCTGCTGGGACTGCGCCTCCTGCAGACCAGGGTGCCGGGGTATGATGCGAACCAGCCAACCAAGACGTCCGAGCATCAGGAACGTCGCAAGGGTGTGGAGTGGTCTATTCCGAGTGTCGAATGGCCCTCTCGCCCGTGTCGCCCCTCTGCCGCTGCTTGATATTTCCCAGGCCAGGGGTAATGAACCGCGGATTCGTCGCCGGAGAAGGATTGAGATTGACCTGCTCCAACCCTCACCCTGGACTCCCAATCTCTTCTGTCTCCAGCAAGGTTCCACGGCTCCACCACGGGGCCTTCCCCTTTTCACTGGCCTTGTACATAATGCTTTCGACCTCGACTCCCCGATTCAGACGCCTTTACCGTCTTTCAGCATCTTTTCGTTTTTCTCTCTTTCCCTCGAAGCAGCATTGTATCGAGGTTGGCTGAATCGCAACTCAGCTGTTTTCTTTTTCTTCACACATTCATTTACAGTCGTGAATTTTCGTGCAACTTTTCGTTTTCTCTTATTGGAATTCGAATTATACCCTCCTTTGTCTCTGGCCGCTTTGCCTATCATCTCTACACACAATGGGCTTGTCAAAGCTCTCCTTGACGCTCCTTGCCCTGGCAGGGAGCGTCGTCAACGCCGATTTCAAGTCGACTGAGATCAAGGTAAGTAACGGGCGCAGGACGTGGGGACGCAGTCAGCTGGCTCCTCTCATCGCTGACTTTGACTGCTCCAGGGTTCCAAAATCTTCCTCGGCGACGAGCAGTTCTTCATGAAGGGCATTGCCTACCAGCAGGAAATGGTTGGCGGCGGCGGCGGTCACACCAAGCGTGACAACGGTTTGAAGTACAAGGATCCCCTCGCCGACCCAAAGCGTTGTGAGGAAGACGTTCCGCTCCTGAAGGAATTGGGTACCAACACGATCCGTGTCTACGCCATTGACCCCAAGGCCGACCACAAGAAGTGCATGGACATGCTCATCAAAGAGAATATCTATGTCATTGCTGATCTCTCGGAGCCGGTTCTGTCCATCAACCGAGATGCGCCTCAATGGAACACCGAGCTCTTCAATCGATACACCAAGGTCGTTGACGCCATGGGCCAGTTCCCCAACGTCATTGGTTTCTTTGCCGGTAACGAAGTCAGCAACAACCAGACCAACACTGGAGCTTCAGCTTTCGTCAAAGCCGCCGTTCGCGACACAAAGAAGTACATCAGGGACAACAAGGGCAAATTCAAGTCGCCGAGCATGGGCGTCGGCTATGCTGCCAACGACGACAGCATCATCCGCGCGGACATGGCCAACTTCTTCATGTGCGATAAGGCAGAAGATGCCATCGACTTCTGGGGATACAACATCTACTCGTGGTGCGGTGAAAGCGACATGAAGAAGTCTGGGTACGACACGCAGGTCAAGTTCTTTGAGAACTTCCCGGTACCGGTTTTCTTTGCCGAATACGGTTGCAACACCCCCAGCCCTCGTATCTTCCAGGAAACCGAGGCCTTGTACAGCAACGAAATGACCAAGGTCTTCAGCGGCGGTATCGTCTACATGTACTTCCAGGAGGACAATAACTACGGTATAGTGAAGCATCCATCCCCCACCATCCATCAAGTTCTGTCCGCTGATCGCCCATCCTAGGCCTTGTCAAGGTGGATGGAGACGAGACTAAGAAGCTCAAGGATTTCGGAGCCCTCAAGGACCAGGTCAAGAAGGCCGACCCTAAGGGTGTCAGCAAGGGCAGCTACACGCCTTCTGGCAAGAAGGCGCAGTGCCCCAAGATTGGCGACAAGTGGCAGGCGAACAGCGTCCTCCCCCCCTCTCCCGACCAGGAATCGTGCGACTGCATGAAGAACTCGCGTGTCTGCGTGCCGGGCCCAGACATGGACAAGAAGGAATATGGAAAGTACTTTGGTCAAATTTGCGGCAGCGATGCCAAGCTCTGCAGCGGCATCAAGAGCAACTCGTCCATGGGCATCTACGGAGCGTACAGCATGTGCGACGCTGAGGCGCAGTTGGCCTACGTCCTGGACGCCGCGTACGCCAAGACCAAGGACTGCCCCAAGGGAGCCAAGCTCGCCACGGACAACAAGAACAACGAGAACAAGGGCGGATGCTCAGCTAAGCTTGCCGCCGCCAGCGATTACAACAAGAAGGTCGCCACGGCCACGGCGCCCATGGGTGCTAGCGCCACCGGTGGTAACGGCACCGACAGCTTCGGCATCCACAACACCCCCATGGCCCGTGTTGCCGCCTTTGGCGACCTCAGCGTCGGAGTCTACATGCTGGTTTCCCTGCTCGTGGGCGCCGGCATGGTGGCCTTGTAAGCGGAGAGCTCAGTTACGATGTTCCTTTAGCGCTGTTTTATGGTGGCTTGCTGGATGTGTATAATTGGTCTTCCAGGTGCTGCGCGGTAGCTTGTGTGCATACTGTTCATCTACCAAACATCATTGCCTCGTGCAGGCGCTTTACGTTTAGAAAATGGGATAGAATTTGAGTACTGAAATGACGTGATCTGTGCGCTCTTCGTGTGAATGTCGTTGCTTGGTGAAAACGCTGTGGCACTTGTGATGTCTTTGTGCGGCGGCTTCGTTCAACGTGAACTAACAAGAGGTGGTGCACTAGTAGTATCACCTACTTACCATGTAGGCATGGTTGAAGTTTTACAGCACACTCCATCATTCTGACCAGTCCGCCGTCATCGACAGCTGCAAAAGGTCTCTCTTGACTGTGAACCACTCGTGCCTTCTTCCGGCCTGTGTGGTGCTTACCCCAAACACGTCCTGCCACGACCAAGGTCGCCCAAGAGGTTGACGATTCAGCATTACTTATCGTCCTACGAAGCATGACAGGTCTGTTACCGCGTCGCATCATTCAACACTATGCGTCATCTTTCAGGTCGCTAGACAACCCTACCTAATAAACCACAATTACCGCCGCATCGTTCCCACGACAACGACGAAAAAACGACTACAAGGCCAGATATTCATCATGAGCAAGTCCCAGGATACCAAAGAGGCAGCGAATGGAGGGCAGCATGATGATGGGCCAGCAGGGAAGCCAGCCGACGGCGCAGTATGTCCTCCCACTTGACTAGAACCTTGAGCAAGGGATATTTCTTCTACAGGATTGGAGTGCCATGCTGATGGGTACTCGGGTCTTGCGATGCAGCCGCCACCGCCATGCAAAGAGTGCGGCGAGCCACTGGGCCATGGGTCCAAGTGCAAGTTGAAATACCGAAACTGCTGGCCGCCGTATGGCATGAGATTGGGTGTGAAGCAGGGACTGCAGACGCAGCAAGGCGAGAAGACGACGTAGTCGGGCAAGGTTTGTCGGCTTGAGCTCAGCGGAGCTGCAGTACTACATGCCCACAACTAGGTCTTAGGTCTTAGGTCTTAGGTCTCGGGGGGAGGGTGAAGGGGTGGGGACTTGATTTGGTCGCGTGAGCCGACGGGAAACGCCAGTGGCTTCAAAACCTGTTTACTGGTCTGAGCATCCTATGTACATACATGCCGTCAGTGCTACGACTTGCAGAGGGCTGGAGCCTCGTTCTCTCAACACCTATGGAGAATATCGAATAGCATGCTGTGTCTCTATAGACTGTATGGGGAATTCACGTAATGGCCTGCCTTGTGTGACTTTGTGTGCCTCCCTTAGTACCGAGCATCACTCACTGGTGCTTGCCGTTCCAGCTTGCCATGGAGGACCATCCAATCTGAATGACATCCAGGCCTAGTGCATGTGATCGGCAAGCGTCCAGGTGCGTCACAGCCGTCAGAAGCTTCCCATCGGGTATCCTCTCAGCCGCGTCACCTTCATCCTCGCAACGTGCTGCCTCGTCTGCAAACGCTCGAGAGACTCATTCGGTTCGAATTATTGGCATCGGCGTCTTCCGCGCAGCGCAAAGGGACGGCGATGCCTCCCGATACACGCTCCGGAAGCAAACGTCTTCCAAAAACCCAGGCCATCAAGGCCTTCGTCCGGGAATGGATAGCACTGAATTGGCTTGACCAGTTGGTCATATTGGCTCTGGCTGGTCTTACCTTTGGTGTTCGTTTGTCCTACCTCTCTCGCTCTGTCTCTCTGGCTCTGCGGTGCCATTGTCGTGGACGCAGGCTGACTGCTCGGCTGGCAAACAGATCTACCTGGCACCACTCTCCAGTCGTCGAACGTTTCCCATCACCTTCACCGGCTCCGGGGACATCATCTACCCAGAATGGGCGTACCCTGATCGCGGCTGGATCATCCCGTCTTGGGCTGCCGGCCTCGCCTCCATTGGCGGGCCCACGCTCATCTACATTGTCGCCCAGATTCGTATCAAGTCGATCCATGATGCCAGTAACGCCATGATCGGTTCCGCGTGGGCCATCGCCTTGGGCTCCGTCTTCCACATCTTCATCAAGCAGCTTATTGGGGGGTTTCGCCCCTACTTTCTTGCCGTCTGCATGCCTGACATTTCCCTTGCACCCAGCCACAACAAGACGGGACTGAACGGGGTAGGGTTCCAACAGGTCATGTACACGACGGAAATTTGTACGCAGCCAGACAAATTCAAGCTGAAAAATGCCACAACTTCGTTTCCCAGTGGGCACTCGACTACTGCTTTTGCCGCCTTTGGGTTCCTGTTCTTGTGGCTGAATGCTAAGTTAAAGGTGTGGGCAGATTACAAGCCGGCTTTCTGGAAGCTTGTTCTCACCATGGTGCCCGTCTTTGCGGCGTGCATGATTGCTTGCTCGCTCACCATCGACGCGGCCCACAATTGGTATGACATTGTTGCCGGCTCTGTCATCGGTCTCGTCATGGCTTTCGCCTCGTACCGAACCACATACGCCGCTGTCTGGGACTGGCGGTACAATCATATCCCGCTACGGGAGAGACAGCCCTTTGACTACTCTGACGACGCGGAAGCTGATCATACGACGCCGACATTTACACGAAGTGTGGGTTGGGGTGCTAGAGGCAACTGGTTACAGGACGGGAGGGACGGTGCTACAGCAGGCCAGGGACGAGGCGCAGGATCTGGAGAGCCAGACGACTCGGGGGGGAAGGGGCCCTCTAATCAGCGAGCGTTACTTAATGATGCGGCCGTCTGATGCTCGAAGGATTGACGCTGTGGGTTTCTTTATAGGTATGACTTCGAATAGCTTTATCCGTCATCTGATGATCAAAAACTGGTTCTTATAGAGCATTATCAGCTTGCGGACGTCTGGCCGGTTGCTGATCCTGCCTGTGGAATTGGGTGGTTGACCGGGAAGGCAAACAAAATGTCTGATTCATTGTTGCTGAAGCAACGCTAGCTTTTCGTTGTTCATACAGAAGTCGAGATAAAACCGTGGTAGGCTACCGAAACATACTTGCGCCGACTGGGCTGTGAGGTGATGGATCTACAACACGGCTTCGCGAACGTTGATGATGAAGATCCTGAGTACAAATACGGAACATGCGAAGTAAACAGAAAAACCATTGCGGACCTCCATATCTTGGTTCGACGTCTTTCCGGGAAGGGGGGACGATTGGCCGTAAGACTCGGTCTCCCAAACTCTATTCATCCATCAAAACAAAGGCCTAGGACACAAGCCTTTTTGACGGCCGGGCGGGCTTTTCCTTCACCAAGGCTCTTTATTGGCCTATCCTGACAGAATGGCATCCAGATCGCGTCACAGGCAGCACGGGAAGCCAATTCCCGATTGCATCGATAAGACGGAAAACTGGCTTCGACATACCGCTGGTGATGCAAAACCCACAGCTGTAGGTCCGTAGCTTCCATACATCTGCCGAAGGGAAGCAACAAGTAACCGCAAACTATTCAGAGACACAACCACGAAGCAAAATGCAAGCGCCTGCCAACATACCCTCATACACAGACATCCTGGGCGCTCGGAAAGCTTGCGAAAAAGACGGTCTCACCGAGGGCATCTTGGTGCCTCCATCTCTCTTGGATATGATGCTCAAGACACTGTCCTTCTCGCGTACCATCGAAGTGACTCGAACATACCTCTCGTACAAAGCTAGCATCCGGCGTGAACGCGATATCAAGCTACGCCCGCTCAACGACGCATTGGACCGCGGTATCAAGCGTGTAAACGAAGACGTCTCCACCGTCGCCAAATGGAGTGATAAGATGCTCTGGAGGGCCTTGTCAAGCTCCAAGCACCGATTGGAGGCATACAACTTGGAAAGGGATGATGCTTGCAACATGTTGCAGCGACTACGAGCGGGTGGGGTGGCCGAGGCCAAGAAGGAGCAAGGGACAAGGAGGCAAGATATCGAAAAGGAGTTTTTGGCGGAGCTGAAGCAGCTGAATGACGATTACTTTGAGTACCTGGAAGAGTACAGGAGGTATAAGGAGCGCAAACGATGGGGAAAGAGGGCGGAGGATCCCGTCGTGGAGGAGAAGGACTCGGTTTTGGTTGAGGAGTCGGTGGTGGATGATGATGCGTCTGGCATAACGCTTGAGGTGGTTGAGGTGGATGAGGAGCAAGGACTGTTCCGTTGATGTGTAAATTTGAGGAAAGTTGATGCAAATGAGTTGGTTATAGTGGAATGTGTAGTCATTGTGACCATCTCAATGCGTCTGCTGTAACCAGTAATGAATCAAACATCTTTCCACCGAAATCCAGATTACAAGTCCGCATAGAGAATAGACGAGTCCCCCGAAAACGATGTTCGCCCAAAGAAAACGTTGATACACCCGCCATGACGCCAGACAATGCTCCAAACTATGACCGAAGAAACAAACAACATCCAATCAGTGGTCATCGCTAACGGTTCTCCCAGTAGCCGGCTCTCCGAAGCCTCTCCTTCTCATCGAGGATGAACTCTTCCGAGCTCGCCGCATCGTCCGCATGCTCGGTCTCCACCACCGAAGGCTCACGCTTCTCATCCGTCACGGTATCCCCCGGGGTCGGGGTACTTGCCACCTCCTGGACGACGGTGCGATCATAATCGTTACGGCCATCGAGGGCACGCAACACCTCGTACAAGGGCCTCGCACCCTGCGGCCAGGCGACGTCGTCTCCGCGAAGGATCTTCTTGGCGGTGATGCCACGCTCATCGTAGAAGACGGCGTTGGCATCCGCACGACTCACGATGACGGTGCCGTCGATCTGCACGCCCGCAAAGAGACCACGGCTCTTCATATAGCTCCACATCGGCCGTACCGTCTTGGACACAGCGGCGTCGACGCTCTTGCCCGTCCCAACCGGGCCTACGGCAATAGAGGCATCACCGCCGAGCGAGACACGCGGGTTGGTGAAGCCGTCGACTTGAGCCGCCGTGTTGAGCACGCACACGCAATCGTAGATATCGAGGCCGAGCATGAATCCTGCGCCCAAGGTAGAGACGACAAAGGACGATGGAGGCGACCACGTCCCATCGCGGCGACGGGCCACTACCAGCCCTGATCCGGCGGCGAGCGAGCCGTGGAACGCCCCGCCCCGGATGACGCTGAAGATGGCGAGCCCGGCGCATGATCGCAGCACGGCGTCTGGGATCTTGACCATGGACTTGCGCGTCATGCCTGTCGGATGCATGGGGCCGGATCCGAGCGGCGTAGGGGTATCGATGGCTGATGTGATGCTGTCAGTTTGCGGAAGGACAAAGAGGAGTGAGTGAGTGTTAATCGTACAGGTGAAGGAGTGCAGGATGCGAGCAGCCTTGTTGCACTCCTTTTGCATGTTGGTGGGCCACCAGCCCTCGGCGCCGATGACGTTGGCAGCCTTGTTCAGAGGCCAGCCGGCCTTGGATGTGATGGAGTGGAATTTCTGTCCAAACGAGCTGGGCTTCGCAGGCGCAGGGCCGATGCTGCGAGTGCTCTGTGCGTCGAAGCTGGTTCGGCGGCTGAGCGTGGGTTGGCTGGGCGCGTAATGACTGGACGTGTGATGGCTGGGCGAGTAATGGCTTGAAGAAGGTGTTACTGTGTATGCCGGTGGTTGTGTCTCCGTGTACTCCTTGACGGAGGGTGTGTAGCCTGGGAGAGGCGAGGCCTCCGTCTTATGGATTGACATTGTGGTGGACATTGTGCAAGGCTCTGGTGGTGTAAGTGGATGCTGATGATTTCACGTATCAGGATAGTAGAAAGACGAGTGGTATTAGACAATTGGTCTCTCAAGATTGATGAATTCGAATTCGAATCTGATCTGCTCTACATCAGCCAAGGCTCAGAACGACAGTCAAAGTCTCTTTATATCCTTCCCCCTCCCAGCAATGCCAAGCCTTTTCCCTCGCCATCTTCGCGTTCGCCCCGAGCAGAGGCATGACCGATGAACGAGGTGCAAGGACACGTCCCAAGCTGGACTGAGTGGAGCGAGTGTGTGATACCCAGGAGCGATATCAGGTTGCGATGCGCGCGTTCAGGCGAGGTGATGGGTAGGCAATGAGGGCGAGGGTGCCCCGAAATCCGGATACGCGAAAGCGCGAGTGGCGAAGCGAGTTGAGCGAGGGATATGTGTCAATTATGTAAGCTGCCTGGTGGACCGCGCGGAACCCGCTGCAACGCCATGTTTCACGGCCACATGGACATGGATGGGTCTTTCTTGACGTTCACGCATTGTCTGGTTTGCAGACTCGCTCAGTCACATGATGAGGGAATATCGATTGATCGTCGTCATGTCATGATCCGTCACCAGGCGACGGGTGTTCAACCGGGGGGGAACATCGGAAAACGCGGCTTGCGAGGGCGCCGCTCGTCCTAGAGATTAGGCGCGGATATCCTGGCTGGTCTTGTACTTGTATACGGCCTCAATGTTTCTATGCTAGGGAGACGGTAGTTTGAACAATCCTCATCTTTGCGAGTTGATGATGCTCGGCGAATTTGTCGATCACCCTGACGCCGCCCATGTTCTACTGCCACCTGTTGCCGTCCTAATGAACCTTGGCCCGAGAAGTCGACCGACAGCTCGACCGACAGCTCGGGATGGCGTGGGATGGGTAGGGGTTCTCCAGGAGAATATGCAGGCGTGGCAGGGTATTGACAGCGACCGACAGTGGACCTTGCGGCTGCTCCAGCACTCCACATTGAGTGACTAAACGCCCGTGTTCGACGATGTTGTGATTCGGTGCATGCCACGCATCTACAAGCTCTGATCAAGATTACAACATGATATTCTCGAGTTGCCTTAGCAGTGAGCAGTGATTACATGCGAGCAGAAAAAGTGGCATGGCATCCTCAAAGCTTCTTCTTCTACCTGAATCGTCCAATCCCAAGTCATCCGTCAGTACGGAGTAGGTATGTAAGAAGTATTGATGCAAGGAGCGAATACGAAAGCCAGTGCCAGCCTCTCTTACTTGCACCGGACCTGCCTGCACTTGCCATCCGTGTCCCGTCATGGCCGCCAAGCCTTTCCCCCCCAATTGGACGCGTACCTGTATGTATGTAGCGGTAGCACCACGCCAACCCAACCGCCCCAAAAAGCAATAATACATTCAAAACGCATGTCGTCATCAACCTTCTCACAGCCCCAAAGCTTCAACATCCCCCATCTCTCGCCTTTCCATTACCCATCCCCTGTTGAATGTCCCAGGTGGCCCCATCATGTCCAGCAACGGCAGCGTCAAGACCTCGGTCAACGAAAGGGCCTCGCACGCCTACACGTACGCCCAGCGCTCGCTGGACCGAGTTGTGGCGCCCTCGTCGCGCCAGCACGCTTACGACCAGGTATCCGCCTTTGCCACGGCGCGACCCATTCTCTTTGTAAGTAAGACCACTTCTACACACCACCCCTAATTTCCATTTACATTTCCTAATTTGTCTCATTGCCATTGACAATACAAAGTCCTTCATCGTCTCTCAGCTGCTTCTCTCCTTCTTTCCCGTCCTCCTCTTCGCCGCGTTTTCCCTCTCGGTTGTGGCTTTCGCCTTGGGCGCTGCCTTGGTCTTCGCCTTGTTCTGGATCAGCCTTGCCTTGCTGGTTCTGGTGCCTACGCTGTTTGTCACGTCGTCGATTGCCGTCCTGGTCTGGGGTTGGGCCGTGGGAAGCTTCCTCGTCGCAAGGTGGTTGTATCAGCGTGCCCCCGTCGGTGTTACCGGCGAGGTGCATGTTAAAGGTGGTGGGAAGCAGCTGAATGTCGTAAAGGATGAGAGGGGGGTGGATGGGGAGGTGAATGACTTGCATGAATGAGAGATGTGGTCGAATGGAAGACGCTTTTGAGAAAAGGATGAGGATGGGCAGATGGTAATGATGATGGATTGGGTGTACCCTGGGTGGCACGCCAGGCTGGCTTGATGATTCACGTAACCTTTGAGACGAAAACTTGTGTTCGCCATCTTCTCCTTCTGCAGGCAAGCATTATACGGTATGATGAGAGAAAGAAACTCGGGAACACGAGGTCGTATATTGATTGATGTTCGACGATACGCCGTATACCTGTGCCAACGGTTATGTTTCTCCCTGCATGCCCGCCGTCTATGAACCCCATACAGCTTGACAAATACCCTGGAATGATAATACAACTACAAGTACAGGCCCTCCGGCTCGCCCTCCTGCTTTGTACGCAGCACACGCTCCCGAGCTGATCGAAAGTCGGCCATCTGAACACGCATGCGACGCTCCCGCAGTGCCATCATGCCTGCTTCCGAGCATATGGCCTTGATATCGGCTCCCGAGAGGTCGTCCTTTTGCGAGATGAACTCGTCCAGGTCGACGTCGGCGTTGAGATTCATCTTGGATGTGTGAAGCGTGAAGATTTTGCGTTTCGTGTTCTGATCCGGGTTCTCGAAGAGGATCTTTCTGTCGATACGCCCCGGTCGGATGAGGGCAGGGTCGAGAGTGTCAATCTTGTTGGTAGCCATGATGACTTTCACATCACCACGGTCGTCGAACCCGTCGAGCTGGTTCAGCAGCTCCAACATGGTTCGCTGTACTTCTCGCTCACCACCTGATGTCGAGTCGTAACGCTTCGTACCTATGGCGTCGATTTCGTCGATGAAGACGATTGACGGAGCATTCTCCCCGGCCACCTGAGCGGAATCCTGTCAGCATGCGACTGAACAAGAGTAAGAAGACGCCGGAAGTTCATACCTGGAATAGCTGTCGCACCAATCGAGGACCATCACCAAGGTATTTTTGTATCAGCTCGCTGCCCACGATGCGAAGGAATGTGGCTGAGGTCTGGTTGGCCACCGCCTTGGCCAGCAGCGTCTTGCCGGTACCTGGCGCACCGTACAGGATGACACCCTTGGGAGGCTTTATACCCATCTCTTCGTACAACTCGGGATGTAGCAGCGGCAGTTCCACCGACTCCCGAACCTCTTGGATCTGTTGCTCCAAGCCCCCTATATCCGCATATGACTCTGTGGGCGCTTTGTCAAGTTTCATGACGCTGACAATGGGGTCCGCATCGTCGGTCAAGACGCCAACGATGCTGACGCTCTTATGGTGCAGCAGCACACTGGCGCCGGGCTCAAGAAGGTCCTTGTCGACAAAGCTCATGATGCTCACGTAGTACTCGGGACCAGTCGTACTGCTCACGATGGCGTGGTCATCGTCGATGAGTTCTTCGAGTGTTCCCACTCCCATGGGACTGCCGCGCATATCGTCGACCCGGCCTCGCTCGTCTGCTAACCTGTCCACGTCCGCATCCGTACCGGCCGTTGAGCCCTCCTTGGCCGCCTTGGCTTTGCGTAGGCGCTCCTGGTTCTCGACGTACTCTTCCTCCAGTAGCAGGTGGTCGTGAATGCGCTGCATGCGCAGCAGCCGAAGCTTGCATCGGCTGGTCGGATAAACCGCAGGAAGCTTGGCGGCAGCGCTGGTGCCGCCGGCCTTTCTCTTCTTACGCCCGACTCGAGTCGTCGGCCTGGGAGGAGGCTCGTACTTTGGTTTGTCCTTCTGTCCAGGATGTTAGAGCGCGAGGACCAAAAGTCTAGCGTTGGAAGGCTGACCTTTTTGTCCTTGTCGTCACGGCCATCTCCTCCGCCCATGCCCGACTGTCCTTGGCCCTGTAGTCCCTTACTGTCAGCGAGGAAAAAAGTATTCACGATGACAACTGAGCGTACCATTTTGGCTGCCCAAGGTCGTCAAGCTTCGAGACTCAGGAATCAAAAGTATGGGTGAACGAAGCTCTCGTTTTGATGGCTTTGTGGTTGCTGAAGAATGAGAGGCGCTGTTTTGGGTGAGGTCGGCAGCTTCGCAGCTAATGATGATGGTGGATATCGCACCGTCGCCATCAGGCGCCAAAGCGACACGACAGCTCGAGCGGCATCACGTGCCTTGGCACATGATCTGACGCGCACTTCGTTCTCACGCCTGGCGTTGATACGTGCTCAACATGCACTCGTTCTGTAAGCCTCAACAAATTTTTATTCTGCCTTTATTTTATTAAACCCAGTGTTGAGTATATAGGCTTTCTTCAGTTTATTTTCTGTATCTAAAGGTGGACACGCGACCGTCTCGAGGGAGCTAGGCTATGCCGTACTCGCTTGCTTCTGTGTAGCTCACCCCGGGCAGATGTGATGTGCTCGGGTCAAAGTAAGCTGCAGGCGTCGGAGATGAGCAAATGTTGTGTACCGAATGACTTGGTCTCAAGGTTTGCTGTAATTACTTGCGCAGACGGACGAATTTTGCTGGCTCGTCCGCTGCGTGACTTGTCTTGGCAACTGCATGTCTAGCAGGCCGAATATAGTAACTGCTCTAAATGCAAGAGATGTGAGGCTAACTAGTGGGATTGAATGTTATTGGAGTGCATAGAACTGACAAGATCTGCAGCAGTAAAAGTCCAGAGGCTATTTTCTGCATGTATGTAACATGCAGTTGATCCCTAAATACGCCGCACTAGCCGAGGCACATACCTGTAGCCTGCAGGTCTATTGATGACGGAGCGGCTGTAAATAACCACTTACTACTGAGGCAGGTTGACGTCGTTGGTCCCCGAAAATGGGGCCTACCTTAACTTTGCGCCTCCCCCCCGCCTTCTGTGTGCTTCCTCCCCCAGGGCTCGAACCAGCCCAATGATCCGCTCAGGTCTCTCAGCTTCGAATTCCAACAATTCATACCAACTAACGACTTTCGGCCCAGATTCTTGGACAATTCGGCAGGACCACCCCGCATGGCAATATTCTCGACGTCCTTGTTCCGCACCTATTGCGTCGTCCACGTCCCGTAGAGTCTAGCAGTATCAAGACCTTATCCATCCGAATCAGCCGCCGCCATGACGAGTAGTCGAGATCGTCGGATCGCCAAAGAGCTCCAGGACATCCAGGCCGACAGAGACAACTCTGGCGTCTTTGCCGCTCCTATCGATGAAGCCAATCTCAAGCATCTGCTCGGCACTTTCCCTGCCCCGCCTGACACTCCCTATTCCGGCGGAACCTACGAGATCGACATCCAAATACCAGACAATTATCCTTTCAAGTCTCCCATGATGAGGTTCAACACCAAGATATGGCATCCCAACGTTAGCAGCCAGACCGTATGTCCCCTTTCCATCCATCTGTCTGTTCAGTTGAGCTCTATAGATCCGACACGTTAGAGGCTGACGTCCCAACGCAGGGCGCAATCTGCCTGGATACGCTTGGCACGGGCTGGTCGCCTGTGCAGACCATCAAGACCGCCCTCCTCTCCCTCCGCATGCTCCTCGAGTTTCCGAACCCGAAAGATCCCCAAGATGCCGAAGTTGCTGGCATGCTCATGGAGAACCCTGAACGATTCGCACAAGTTGCCCACGATTGGGCTGTTCGACATGCTGGAGCACCTCGGCGCGAGCTCGATCTAAGCAACCTTAAGAAAGACGCGGCCAAGTCTGACGGTACTAGAAGGTAAGCACTTGCACCAACATGCTTTGAAATCACTTGCTCTCGGGATTCTGACGCACGGATGCCCCAGTTACGGGGGCTACAATAAGGAACTGGTCGATCGGTTCGTGAACATGGGATTCGATGTCGACAAGGTGGTGGAGGCTTTTGTATTTGTGGGAATCGATCGAAACGATGGCGAAGACTACGAGCTAGAAGAAGCCTTCATGGGCGATATCACCGCCCGGCTACTGGGCGAGCAGTGATGATGATGATGACACATACATCGGCGTGCTCATCTCGAGTTTTTGAAACTGTTACGGAAGCGAAGCATGCATTCAGAGGGGAGTTCTTTTGCTTATCGTCCGGAAAATTGGCGTTAGGATACTTCTTAGAGCCAGTGAAAGCTGGGGTAATGGTTCAGTCTGTATGACATTGACTACGGTATTTTCTGCTCATGTTCCTGCAAGGTGCACGAGCGCTGCCTAGAGGCGAGCGAAAGTTCGCAGAAGTCGAGGGGGAGTTTGCTGACTTGAATTGAAAAGAGATCTATCTCGTACGAAACTGATGCTAGAAAATGATGCAAGTCACCCTCCGGGAATCTCTCGTGACACCGTCATTCCTCTCCCATGTGCCATCCCTTCGTCCCCTGCACGGCCCAGCACTCGCAGAAACATGTGGATTGTACATAGTAGAAATTTTACAACAGATCCCGTCGGACAAACTCGTCATACAAAGCCTTGCCCAGGCCAGCAGGCGAGCGCTCGACAATGACGCCAGCACCCTCGAGAGCCTTGATCTTGGAGTCGGCGCCTCCCTTGCCACCAGAAACAATAGCACCAGCGTGACCCATCCGACGGCCCGGTGGGGCAGAGATGCCGGCGATGAAGCTGACGACGGGCTTGCCGCCGTTGACGGTATTCGCCTCTTTCAGGAACTCGGCAGCGTCCTCCTCTGCGGCACCGCCGATCTCGCCGATCATGATGATACCATCTGTCTCCTCGTCTTGGGTGAAAACCTTGAGGCAGTCAATGAAGTTGGTGCCGCTGAAGGGATCACCGCCGATGCCGACGACGAGTGACTGGCCGAGTCCGGCCTGGGTGGTTTGGTTGACGGCCTCGTAGGTGAGGGTGCCAGAGCGGGAGACGATGCCGATGCGACCGCGCTTGTGAATGAAGCCGGGCATGATGCCGATTTTACATTGGCCGGGAGCAATGATGCCGGGGCAGTTGGGTCCGACGAGACGAGTTTTGCTTTGAGTCTTGAGCATGTCGGTGATGCGTACCATGTCTATCGAAACCAGGTCAGAAAATTGATTCAAGAGATGTGACCGGGCGACTCACCATGCTGGGGGATGCCTTCCGTAATGCAAACGACGAGGGGGATCTCAGCGTGGAGGGCTTCTTCGATACCGGCGGCGGCCAGAGGTGGGCTTCAAATTGTTAGCACTCGTAGTAGCCAAGAATGAGAGGTCTGTCATACGGGACGAAGATGGCCGTTGCGGTGGCGCCAGTCTCCTTGACGGCATCGCTGACGTTCTTGAAAACGGGAAGGTCTAGATGTGTGCTGCCAGCCTTCTTGGGGTTTGTTCCACCGACAACCTTGGTGCCTAAATCAATCATTTGATCAGAATCTACGTGTTCGTGAAGGCTTGCTGAGCGTTGTGCGGCTGGTTCGTACCGTAGTCGATGGCTTGCTGAGCGTGGAACCTGCGTTGAAAGATAGCCCGTCAGGAGAAGGCACAAGCCGAACATTGTCCAGAAATTGGCGATACGTACGTTCCCTGCTTTCCAGTGAACCCTTGAAAGATGACCTTGGTATCGCCATTGATGCGCAGGTTGTCGACCGTCTTGGAGTATGGCGTGGAAGCTGAACTATAGGCGCGGCTTGAGATCTGGCGCAGTGCAGCGGAGCGCAGCAGCGCAGTCCTGGGAATGGCCTGCATTGTCGGTGAAGCAAGGAGAAAAGAGGATGAAAGGCTTCAGGGACGTTGCAGGGAGCGCAACGCTGAATCAATCAATAAAGTGGCGCTGGGAGGAAGATTCGACGAAGCTGGAGCTTGCAAGGCGACGAAAAAGACGGATGGCTCCATTATGCCTCGAAGCTCGAGGACCCCAGTTCCCGAAGGCCGGGGCCAGTCTTTTTCCGGCCGTATCGGCAGTTGCAGGTCTCTTCTGCTACGAGGCATGTGGGGTAGGCTTTGGCGGCGATTGTCGGCTCTCAGAAAGCAGGCGTCCTTGCTAGGTTCGTAGCACTGATTCCACTGTGTAGCTTGAGCGCAACCTATAATAAGCCTGCGCTTGTGCTGGATGATTCACGCAACTCTCCAGAGCCAGCTCATTCTGGATTGAGCAGGGTCACTGTGCTCCTCGGGTTCTGGTCATTCAACGCCAAACACAAATCCAAAATGTGTCGAGTCAAGTCGCTTGCTCACCTGGTGGGCAAATCCCTGCTGTCACACATAAGGTGACGGATGGCTGCCATCGGCACCCCGAGCGCAAGAAGAGTTTTGCCCACATTGCAGCCTGTGGTAAGACTCAAGAGGCAAGTTGGGTTCTTGGAGGCGCTTAATATTTCAGGCGCTAAGTCGAGCACTTTGTGTAGCAGCCCCAAGATGGGTTCAACCGCTGATTGGAAGCACCAGATCTCAAGCATGCCCCCGGAGTAGACGATTGGGAGCCAGACTTTCATACGAAGCGCGTCAAAATATGAAAAACGAGATTTGTCCTTCGGAATCCAAATTTAGCAATGTACAAGGCAACCGTCGCATTGCTTACGGCGGGTAGAACAGCCCGGTCAGCCGTGTGACATCAACGTTATATGCGATTGGTCATGGCGATTGCAGCTCAGGTATCAGCCTCCGGCCACATATCGAGCAATGATTGAGTTTCAGCTCGCAGAAGAAGAGCGGTCGTATGCCAAGTTGAGCGAGAAGCCGACATCCCTCAGTAAGAAGCATGTCGTCTTCTTTTCTACACCTCAATTATCACGTACTACGGCTGTTACAGGCCTGGGTGCCGCTCAGTTAGACATGACGACGCTCCCTACTGTGGATCAATTTCCGTCGGTTCAAAACACCGTCAAGTTCTTGGCACACAGGCAGTATCAATGCATTTGGTTTTTGCCCAACAAAGACAGATTGTGTCTGATTCAGATCCGGAATGAAGATTACCAAGCGGCGGTTCAGCTTGGGCAAAGGTTGACGAGCACTGACTTCACAACGACAACAGCCCTAAAGGACCTGGAGAAGCTTGCCGAGTACTGTTGCTGCGCCCGTCATCATCAAAACAAGATATGGGGAAGCGGGCTGGCGCAAAAGCTGTCTATCCGATGGCTTGATGAGCTACGAAAGGGTATGGGTATACTGGCTGCGACAACTCCTGCGACTGGTGTCATGGTCAAGATTGAATCCACTCGAGCCAGAGTCGTCCCGGTGGAGTTTGCCAAGTACGAGGTCTACAAGAGCGATACTTTGATCTCAAAACTGCGGTCAGACATCGACCCCGTATCTCCCAAGACCGGATCAGTGTATTTTTACACCCATCAAGGCGAAGCTTTCCTCGGTATGATCAAGATAGGATACACAGCCCGAAGAATCGATATACGGTTGGCTGAATGGGAAGAATGCGGCCACGGGAGCCCACAGCTTCTTGAGTCCTTTGTGGATGTACCGTCACCTGAGAGGGTTGAGTCACTGATTCATTTCGAACTGGTCGCATCTTGGTACGCACTCAGATGGTGCCATCTCCATGCTCAGCCTCATATCGAGTGGTTCAAGACCAAGGTTGACAAAGCCACCAAGATTGCGCGGCTTTGGTGCGCTTGGATGCGGAGAGCCATGCCGTACGACAGACGCGGCTTTCTAAAGAAAGCATGGGAAGACCACATCGAATTTTTGATTGAGCATGGCGAGCCCGTCACGGCTGAATCGATGATGAAAATCCAGGAGATCGAGGAAGGGTCCGATGAGTTACACGACTTTATCGACGACGAGAAGCTGCGTACATGGCGAAAGATTTGTGTCAAGAAGGAAGAAGAAGAGTAACGTTGGGTTGCCAAGTGTTTTGTCCGGGGGCGATGAGGAATCTGGACATGTGCAAGGCGCGGAAGAGGATGGCAGAAGGGAGATGTTGGACCGGGACGTGATGCGCGGGAGGATGGTGAGAGTCGAGTTGATGAGCAGGAAGAGGTAGGCCAGAGAGGTGGAGAGCACTCGTTGAGCCAGATGGCCAAGTCCTATCGAAGGCACTGCTGCGGAGTAGTAGTATTAGTAGTAGTATCCAGATATTCTTACTTGTATGCGGTTGGTAATACTACCTGTGCCTAGGAATGGTTCGAGAATCAAAGATAGGTGGATACACAAGTCACATGTAATATCGCCTTGAGTCTCACAAGGTCAACTTGTCTAATATTGAATAGGTCATTGCTAATTCAGGGAGCCAGGCTTTTACACACCCACGACTCTCAAGATGTCGTTCTGTTTTTCAGCCACTAATGACAAAACTATTTTCTTGCCCCACATGGTAGGCCTAATTATCACGACCACCACTGGTCCACCACCATGTCGTCCTATTAGATAATACTTTTTACCAACACTCACCACGACAGAAAAAGAAGAGCAACGGAGTCGCCGGCGTTGGAAGTCCAAGATCATCTTTGTGCTGTTCCCAAGTATTCTCACCCAGTTCATGGTCACAGTCTAAGCACACGCATGGCGACCGCAACAGTGACGGCGACGACAATCGCCGCACCCAATAAGAGGAAGCCTGTCGACCTCGCTCCCGAGAGCGAGCGTTTCCTACGATGCTGTGCCGAAGTCGCCAACACTCTCATCGAGGACCACGAGGCTACCAAGAATGGCCGAACCTCCAGAGACATCAATCTAAACGTCTTGCGATCCAAGCTCGCCAAAAAGCACAAACTCAAAAACACACCACCTCTAACCGCCATCATCGCCGCCATCCCGGAACATTATAAAAAATACATTCTGCCAAAGCTCATCGCCAAGCCCATACGTACGTCGCATCCATATGGCTCCTGACATGTCCCCCGATCTTTTCGACCTGCTGACATAGATATCAGGAACTTCATCCGGCATTGCCGTCGTCGCCGTCATGTGCAAACCCCATCGATGCCCTCACATTGCCTACACCGGCAACATTTGCGTCTACTGCCCCGGTGGGCCCGACTCCGACTTCGAGTACAGCACACAGTCCTACACGGGATATGAACCTACATCCATGCGGGCCATCCGCGCAAGATACGATCCCTTTGAGCAGGCGAGAGGCCGTGTGGACCAGCTCAAGTCTCTCGGGCACTCGGTGGACAAGGTCGAGTACATCATCATGGGCGGCACCTTTATGTCTCTCGCCGAGTCATATAGGGAAGACTTTATTGCCCAGCTACACAATGCTCTCAGCGGATACCAAACCTCCAAAGTCGACGAAGCCGTTGAGGCGGGCGAGATGAGCAATATCAAGTGTGTGGGCATCACCATCGAGACAAGACCAGACTATTGTCTGCAGCCCCATCTATCGGACATGCTACGATACGGCTGTACCAGGCTCGAAGTCGGTGTTCAATCTCTCTACGAGGACGTTGCTCGCGACACAAACCGAGGTCACACCGTTGCCGCTGTCGCCGAGACCTTTTGCTTAGCCAAGGATGCTGGCTTCAAAGTCGTCAGCCACATGATGCCCGATCTTCCCAACGTAGGCATGGAGCGCGACCTGGACCAATTCCGAGAGTATTTTGAGAATCCTGCGTTCCGAACAGATGGACTCAAAATATACCCTACCCTCGTCATCCGAGGCACCGGTTTGTACGAATTATGGCGAACAGGCAGATACCAGAACTACACGGCAAATGGTCTCATCGATCTCGTGGCCAGGATCCTCGCTCTCATCCCGCCTTGGACACGGATCTACCGCGTTCAACGAGACATTCCTATGCCGCTCGTCACTTCGGGCGTGGAAAACGGCAACTTGCGAGAGTTGGCTTTGGCGCGAATGAAAGACTTTGGCACCACTTGTCGTGACGTTCGGACGCGAGAAGTTGGCGTGAACGAGGTCAAGAACAAGATACGGCCCAATCAAATCGAGCTGGTACGTCGCGACTACACAGCAAACGGGGGCTGGGAAACCTTTCTAGCATACGAAGACCCAAAGCAGGACATACTCGTCGCTCTCCTGCGCTTGCGCAAGTGCACAGAAAAGTACACGTACCGCGAGGAGCTCGTGGGCCAGCCCAGCAGCATGGTGCGAGAACTACACGTGTACGGAACGGCGGTTCCCGTTCATGCGCGAGACCCTAGGAAGTTCCAGCACCAGGGATTCGGCACGCTGCTGATGGAGGAGGCGGAGAGGATAGCAAGAGAGGAGCATGGCAGTGACAAGATCAGTGTGATTTCGGGTGTCGGCGTGCGCAGCTACTACCAAAAGCTGGGCTACTGGCTGGACGGGCCGTACATGAGCAAATGGCTGGACGGCCGCAATGAATAAACACAGTTGAAGTCTTTGGGAAACGCGCTGCTCCTTGGGCCTTCACATTGGAAGCGTGGAGAAATGGACCCTTGACGTAACTGTTTGTGATGATAAAGGGAAGTGGCCCTTATACCTCCTCGCGATCCATCATATTTCGAAATACGGGGAGACGCTGAGACCTACATAGCTGCAAGGCTATTGGCGCCATGCGCGATGACGGAAGTGTGAACAGGAGATGCAGCAATGGGGAAGTGGACCCCGCGTCCATCCCTTGACCGGGCATGGCACCGGGTTGTGGGAACCGTTCTCTCCTTGGAATCGGATATCGGATTGCGGACTCCTTATGTGAGTCTTCTTTGCAGGACTACTTGAGGCCATTCGACTAGTAAAGGGCGAAGAGGACTCTACGTACAATGACTCTACTACCAAGACAAGAACCGCGGGTGACGCCCCAGTCCGATACGATGCCAGACATACCGGACAAGCTGATCAAGCCTTGGAAGCTACCTCCACAAAAGACATATATCTTCAAAAACGCAAACATCATCGACTCGGTCAAGGGCAGTGTTGAAGAGGCAAGACACATCAAACTTGCCCGCGGGACAATCCAGTCCATCGACGACCACTCAATCCCGGCCCCCAAGGACGCCGTCGTGGTTGACCTCGCAGGCCGATACGTTTGTCCCGGCCTTATCGACTGCCACGTGCACCTGGCTGCCGTAGCAGGCGAACCAAGTCTCGCCGCCGCTCTGCAATTCGAGGACCAGGCTGCCTCTCATTTCCGTCAGCCGTTTCTCTGCAAGCAGATGCTGAGTCGGGGCTTCACCACGGTCAGGGATACGGGCGGTGCGACTCTAGCGCTGAAGGAAGCTCTGGCCGATGACGTGTTTCCCGGTCCTAGGCTATTTTTCTGCGGCAAGGCGCTCTCGCAGACCGGAGGTCACGGCGACGTGCGTGGAGCGCACAGCCAGCAGCCGTCATGCTGCGTGCGAGGCGTTGGAATCGCGGCCATTGTCGACGGCGTGCCGGCCTGTACCCAGGCCGCTAGAGAACAGCTACGCACCGGCGCAGACTTCATCAAGCTCCTCGTCGGTGGCGGCGTAGCGTCTCCCACAGACAAACTGGATAGCACGCAGTTCACGGGCGCCGAGATCAGGGCTATGACTGAAGTCGCCGCATCTTCGGGGACGTATGCCACCGCGCACGCTTACACGCCCAGAGCGATTCGTCATGCTGTCGACAATGGTGTCAAGGGCATCGAGCATGGCAACTTTCTAGACGAGGAGACGGCGCGATACATGGCCCAGCACGATATCTGGCTGACCCCCACGCTCGTCACCTACGACGCCATGGGCTCCGACAAGTACGCGGGTTTCCTCCCTCCTGCCAACCGAGCCAAGAACCGTCAGGTTCTTGAGAAGGGCCTCGAGTCGTTGCGTATCGCTGCCGATGCCGGCGTTGTCATTTGTCATGGATCAGACCTTTTGGGTCCGTTGCAGCAGGAGCAGAGCCGCGAGTTTGGCCTTCGCAAAAAGGCTCTTCGCTGCGATAGGACAGTGTTGCAGGGCGCTACTGTGAACGCGGCGCGCATGCTAGGCCAGGAGAGCTTTCTCGGCCAGGTGCGTGAGGGATTCGCGGCGGATCTACTGATTTTGAATAGAAATCCGCTGGAAGATGTGGCTTGCTTGGACAGACCTGAGCAGCATGTTTTGGCTGTGATGAAGAATGGGCGTGTATATATTAGTCGATGGCGGAGCTTGTCTGAGGATGTCTAAACTACTCCAGAACCCATCATAGAGTAATAAGATATGAAGATGATGGTTTTGGGTTTTCGTTTGAGTGTCCATTGGTATGGCTTGACCCGTTTCGACCGCTCTGTTCATGATTCTTGACTGTAAGTAATGTCCTCCATCATCTTATGGTGGCTGAGTCATCCGCGACAACGAAGCTTCGTTTCCAAAGTGATGATGGCCAGCTTCGACCTCCCAACCAATCTCCAACCGCAGGCTCTGCTACTCGCGAGCTCGCTCCCCGTCGTCCTCCGCCTCATCGACCATGCACCTTCCAGCAAGTCATGCCGCCCGGCCTCAATGACGCTGCCCCGTCGGCCTCGTCTCTATCATGGACATCCACCATCCCATCCGCGTCTCCCAACGATATTCTCCCAGCTACCCCTTCGCCATCCGATGACATTCCCGGCCGAGCTCCTCGAAACAATGCAGCAACAGCCGCTTCTGCCGCCGGTGTACGAGCCTTGAGCGCACAACTCGTCGCATTCTACTTCCGAGCCCCGGCCAAAGCCTTCTTTCGCACGCGCGTCGACTACCTTGCCTACGCCCGCACCATCCACGACCTACACCATGGCCAAGTGAAAGACGCCGTCACAAGTGACTCGCCTGCCTCTTCGTCTTCGCTGCGGCTCTTCTTTCGCCGTACATACCTCTGGCTTCGCGGCACCACCCCCGGCGTCCTGACCTCCGCCATCCGCCATCAAGGCTGGAGCATCATTCCGCACCAGATTCTACCGCCGCTACTTGCCAACATCGGCGTAGGTGCCGTGTTGTACACGAGTTATCTACACATTCTCGGTCGTCTGCACGAAGAGAGCGCCAAGGCAACACGACGAGTGTATCCACCACCGCCTCCTGCGTACACCTTCACGGCTGGCTTCCTAGCCGGCGGACTGCAGAGTCTCCTAGCGGCGCCTTTGGACGCCCTGCAAGCACGCTACGACCATCGCGATCTTCAGCCAACCAGCGCGGGCCGTCCACGCAGTCTCTGGACGTTTGGCGCAGAGAAGTTGCGCGAGATTGGTCTGAGAGGCGTCTTCGCCGGCTGGACCTTGTCGTTTGCGAAAGACGGTTTCGGCAGCGCTGTCTTTTTCAGCGTTTTTGAATACGTCAAGGCCCAGGGCTACTACCGCTTCGTGACTTGGTATTACAGTGGCCTTGGTGCTGATACCGTTGATATCCTCGCTTCGAAACGTCCTACTCCTCGCTCCGGCTCGCCCAACGATCACATCATCATTCGTCCCCATTACGCTATTGAGCCTATGTTTCTCCTCCTCGCTGGCTTCAGTGCCTCCCTTTCTCAGCAACTGCTCCTCCACCCCCTTACCCATCTGCAGGTCAAGCACTGGGATCACTTGGAAGAACTTGACGCCAAAGCCGCGCGCTACCGTCTGCAATCGAAGCCAGAGTCGGGCATTTCTTCCTCCTCCGCTTCTCCGCGGCGCTGGAGGATGCTTCGTGCCTACTATCACGCTTATCGCGAAACCTTGACCACATGTTCTGCGTCCGCCGTCGCCGAGTGTCAGTCCCTTACTCGCTGGCTTTATCGAGGCTTCTGGTGGAACACGATTCGTCAGGTCCCCAGCACGAGCGCGGGCTTGATCATCTTTGAGCTGATCCGGAGAAAGTATGGCTATCTCGGCGCAGATGAGGTCAGGATCACCAAGGATGGGTACGATATTCTCCTCACGTAGGGCTGTCGAGATGTATATGGTTTGGAATGTGACGACCTTCTCTTCTGTGTTATTTCCCATTTTTGCCACTAGACGACGGGAGTTAGACCGCAAACGACGCCACAGGCATGCGTCAGGTGAAGTGTAGCATAGCAACTAGATGACTTGAATGACTTACAATAGAACACCACTCGATGCACATGAGTATGTGTTTGCACAGCACTCGTCAAGCACATGTACGATATTGCTACCTATAGCATGGATGACGTTTGGAAACCTGGGATGAGGCGCTAGACGTGCAATCTCGTACGATATTCCCTTGAGTATTAGGAGACCAATCGTAAGTAGTTTTTGCACCTCGCCCTCAAAAGCCTGAACTACGGTCCAATCTTACAGACGAACACACGGCATACGATCATGGAGCGCGTTTTTGTCTGACAAATACCATCAACTTGGTCAAGAGGATCGTGCTTGGCCCATGGAGACACGAATACGGCAGAGTCGTCAAAAGCATGAGCAGGAAGAGGTTTCAAGAGTAACACGCACAAAGTCGAAGGATTCATGTTACTGAAAATGCCGCAGCATGACCCTTCTTGCTCATTCGAAAAGCCACCATCCACCTGTTTACATGCATCGCGTACGCTTTACCAAGAGCCCACTCCTCCCCCCCTGCCTGTCTCCCCAAGTGCCTTCCGCCCTTCCAGCGTCCAGTCCGTGACAAGATCCATGAACTCCAATTTGCAAGAAAAAACCAAAACTACATCCAGATGATCCACTGCTACAATTCCTCCACCACCCCTCTTCTCCTCGGCTCACCCTGAGGACTGCTCGGACAATAACCGTTCCTTTGTGGCTCCTAGCCATGTGACGTTCCGGCGCTCGAGTCGGCGAGCTTTTCCCGTTCCGGTGCCGCTTGCTTCTTCTCCTTGCGACCTTTGACGACGAACTCGGCCATGATCTGGATGTGATCGGCCGGGAAGTGCCAGTTGGGGAATGCCGGCATCCGCTTAAGGTAGCCGGCGTCGGGCCCGCCGAGCACGTTGACCACCTCGAGAGAGTTGGTCGAGTACCAGATGTAGTCGATAACATCGGCAAATCCAGGCGTGTAGTTTGTGAACGGGAGCTCTTCCGCGGTACCCTTGATGTGGGCATAGGCATCTCTGAGGCTAAAGGGATGCTCGATGCCGTCGCGTGTAAAGCTGCCGTAATGATAGCTGCTCAAATCCAAGTGGTCGGGCGGAACACGGCCCATTGACATCAGCTCATATACCGACGAGTCATAAGTCGAGTTGAAATCGCCGCACACGAGTAGAGGAATATCCGTGTTGGACCTGTACTCTTGGCTGGGCCCGGGCTCGGCTTGCGGTGGCGGCACCTCGTCGTCTGAGGTCGGTATCGTAATCATCTTCTTGTCCTTCACCGGAGGCCATCTTGCGTACTTCTCTGCGAGCTTGGTGACGTGTTCCATGAGAATACCCGTCTGGATAACTTTGACGTCTGCCAAGGCCGAGTCCCATGTCAGGTGAACGTTGACGAGGATGACGCGAGCGCCTGTGAGGCGTGACTCGAAGAAGCAGATGACGGCAATGTTGTCCTTGGGCATTACTCGGTTGAACACGTCATGCTGGTTCTTCATGTCCGGCCGGTTGATGGCGATGGTGGCAAACTCGATCAGTTGCTTGTCGAGCAGGATGAATTTGCTCTGCTTGTAAAACACGGCACATCCGTCTACGGTCTGCGCATCCCGCTCCGACATGGTCCTGGCGCGTGACTTGGGCCAATGCACGCCCCTGTAGTCCATCTGAGCCAGGTCGGGACTCAGGTCTTCCTTGAAGGCGTCTGTTGACACCTCCTGCAACGAGAGAAAGTCCGCATCACGAAGCCGAAGCTCGTCTAGAATGCATCCTTTGCGATACTCCCAGTTCAGCGCACCAGTCGGCGTATACCCGTACGTCTGTGGAGTCGCATACTTGTCGCAAAGAACGTTCCAAGAAAAGACTTTGATCCTCTCCAAGTTCGGAGAGACATCTTCTTGAATGATGATATCTTTTCGTGGGGTAGGCGGCTCGGGAACTGTATCCTTGAGTCAGTCTGACGGTCGCAAAACCGGTTCAAAGAAGATCTTACCTGGAGCCCCTTCCCGCAATGCATTGACGACGTTTTTGGTACCCTTCTCCATCAGCTCTTGCTTCCAAGCCGAGTCTAAAGGGTTCCCCTCGATGCCCAGCATTTCCAGGAGATGCAATGATCCGAGCTCGAACGGCAGTTCCTGAATGTTGTTGTTGAAGAGTAGAAGCTGCTTTAAGTACGTGCACATGCCCAGTTCGGCAGGCAACTCTGAAATTTGGTTATGGGACGCGTCCAGGTGTCGCAGTTGCCGCAATTCCCCAATCTCTTTGGGTAGACGTGTCAGCTTGTTGGACGCGATGAAAAGTTCTTGTAGAAACGTATAGCGGAACAGCTCCGGAGCCAAAGCGCGGAGACCTTGGCCGCTCATGTCCATGTTGTGCCAGTCTTGTCTCTTCGTCTCCCTCTCCAGTTGATACGGCCGCCTCCGGTCTTCTGGGTCGTCTTCCCCATCGGCCTGCGTCTTCGTGCTGGACGGTGGTGGGCCTCCGATCTCTCTATTCTCTGAAGCCTTTAACCTCGCGTAGTAGTGCGGTTGCTGTTGATCTGTCATGGCAGCATGGGCGCGTTCAGCCTCCTTCTGCATCCGCAGCTGCTCCTGCCACATCTCGTTTGGTGGCGCTTGTCCAGCTCGCACATTGGCGGGATTGCCATTCGATATGGTGTTGGAGCTGAACGCGCTGGCGGAGATGACACTGGATGTGAAGGACGAATGATGTCCCAGGCCGTTGGTGTTTGACATGCCATGGTCGTGTTGAAGACCTTGGTGGTGTTGAGACTGTGACAGGTGCTGATGCTGTGCGTGCTGGAAGTTGTACGCCAGACCTGGCATCCCTCTGCCCGCTCCGTTCATGCGAGCATTATGCCCTTGTTGATGGTTCTGGGAGTACATGCCGCCTTAGATTTCGGGCTGGTGGCTTAAGCGTGGTATGAGAGGCTCGCTGGCACACGGCTCAGCAGCGCGTTGATTCCTTCGGCACTTTGTCCGTGACGTCGAATTTGAGAATACCGCAGTTGCTAGTCTGATTACATCTGACTTTAGTCGCGAAGCGCTGGAAGCTCAACAGAGGGCTGTCGCAGAGGCCGGCAAGGGCTTTGGGCTCTTCGCTTGTGTCTTGAATCGAGGGGAAGTGTGTAGGGCTTGCGTTCGCGCATGAGGTCGATAGCAAAAGTCGCAGCATGTGCCCGTCGTAGGGCTAAGTCGTCGAGTGAAACGATTCGTAGCAGCGACCAAAGAATCACCCGCGGGTGACGGAGTGAAGGGCAATGGTGATTGAATAAAGTGAGAGACGCGAATCCGAGAGAACGGTGAAGCAGGCGCAAGGTCTCGATCGACGCAGGCCAATTGATTGATGTCTGGGATGCCGTCTCCAAGGGAGAAATCAGTCTGGTTGTCTCACAGGACACGTCAGAGAGCAAGATGGATTGGCGTGCTTGCTGGTTGCCCTGGGGTGCGCTCAGTAACGAGTGGGTAGAATGAATCTAACAAATTTCAAATAAACAAGCTGATACTTGGGCAGAATAAAAGTGGTCGAGTTCGAGGGAAATCCAAAGACCGCTTCCAGATGATGCTCGCCGTACAGCGGGCAAACTGCAGTGGAAACGCGCACGCAGTCGAGTCACGTGAACGCTTTCGCCATCATCACGTGCTTCATCTTTGGATGCTTTATATCTGTACTAGCCTGTAGGTGTAGCTCAGCAGAAGATATATACTAGTAGTGTCAGTAATGAACAACCCAGGATCCCTACTGTGCATACATTTACAAGTAATACCACAAGTACATGTTGAGTTTTGAAGAAACATGCATGATACATTGACTACCTAGCGACTATATAAGTCTTTGCGTGCCGAAATTGAGATGCTAAAACTATAATGCTAACGGGTGTTGCTGATCGAAAGAAGGATGTTCAGGGAACGATGACTAAGGCTTGAACCATCCACGTGCCATCGTGATGACCACCCGCAAAACAGCTAGTCGCACGGTACACTAGCATGATTGGAGTCGAAGCTTGCGACGAAGCTTACCCGAATGGGATGCCAGAAGGACCGCCCTTTTGCGCACTCTCGTTGTGCCTGTTAATCATCGTTCGGCGTTTGGAGAGGGCGCTTTTTCTGTCACCCAGATTGCCTGAAGATGCTCATGCCGAAGGTCCTTGCTTCGTGTATCAGTGTCAATTTCACCAGGCGTACCCGCTATGCCCTGATATTGCCAGCGAGCGCAACCGGTGACTGCGTGTCAGTGGCGAGCTCTATTGTCTAGCTCATCAGAGGGGCCTGTGACAAATCCTTGAGCTTTCGAGCTCGACAGCTGTGTCTGCGAGGAAGTGTTCCCATCCGTTCTAACCGTCATTGGACCTTCGCGCCTCTGAATT
>JADHZA010000231.1:0-35376 GCA_018831705.1 Torrubiellomyces zombiae
ACAATAGACGTAAAAGAAGGGAATGAGTAAGAAAGAGACCAAGCAGCAAGCGGTGTGTCCGGGGGACCGAAGCACTTAAGACAAGGTGCCCGAGGAATTCCACGAAGCGCCTAACGGGCCGGTGACGATAGTGACTGGTTGGCAGCCATTGACGGATGCGCCTGAAGAGTGCATCGCTAGGTCACATCTAGACGCAAAGAACGACTATGTACATGGTCCTGGCGCATGCAGGATAGACGAAGACGGCACTGCTGGAAAGACGCATGTGGCAGCCATTGCGGTCACGGATGAGGATGTCGCTCACGAGTTGGCGGCGCCAGGGTCAGTGTGCCAACCTCGGGCATCGTCGGCGATGCGCCTACAGTACCAATCACACAGCGGAACCGGGGTGCTAAATTTGGACCGGCACGGAACGTCTCTGCAGAGCGGACGGGAGGCGGACAAGCGACCATGTACCTTCTAACAGACATTGTATGACTGCGGTACAAGGGTTATGTAGACTGGCGCGCGCGAACGGGGCCGTTTCGGTGAGATACGGCACCACGGCTGGTGATTGGACGTGATGGCCTCTCCATGCACCTGCATGGGTGCTTCTCGGCGGTTAGGCTGCAGGCTGTATGTACGTTTCCTGGAACCCCCCAAGCCGTTCTTGATGGGGGATAAGACATGGGCAAGGGACGGCGAGTTCAACCAGTGGTTGACGTTTTTCCTTCGGCCGTTGTCTCCTTGCCGAGCAGCAGCAACGGCGCCAACCGAGTGAATCAGTGCCGTTAAGTCGATTAGTCGGTAATCAAGCAAGGACCATGGCCAAGGTACCTACCTGCATTGTTGAGGGGGTTGTATGCTTGTAAACCGCTACTTGTACATACGTTTCCAGCATGGTGCGCAACATGTCATGCCGGCTCAACCTACCAGACCTCAAGGCTACATGTAAAGACGGGAAACATTCGACATGGCTCAGGTATTGTCTATCAGCGGGCTAGGGAAAATTTGCAAACTCTCATCTTACATACATGAAGAAGCAACGCACATGATTCTGGCAGATACAAGCAAGCGACTCCCCATTTGCCCTCGTCAACTGGGGCGAGCCACCAACACTCGGAAGCGATCAACGTGCATGTGTCTGGTTTTCTGAAAGAAGCATGACAGATGGTCGTCCATCTCGCTTTTGAAAACCCATCCATTATGAAAGGGCATTGAAATCAATAGCCATTCCATTCTTTCAAAAGGATGTTGACCTTATCGTCCCCAAAACCGCAAGTAATGTCGTTCCAGAGGTACAAGAGGCCACCGTGATGCGGAGACTGTTGATCCCAGGCGTACTTGACGGCGCAGTGCCAATACTTCTTGGGTCCGCGCACACATATCTCACCATGTGCAGTTTTAACGTTGTACTTGCGGTTGCCGTCGCAGTGTTCCGAGGCATCTGTTTCGCTTTGCTTGTTGCGGAAAATCTCGTCAATCATGGCGTAGGGCTGCAACCTGCCGTCGTAGAGGCCGGGATGACCGGTGTTGGTACAGCCGCATTCCGGTCCCTTGCCGTCCACGCCCGGATAGGGATCGTGACTCGAGGCAATCTGGTAGTAGCCCTGTTTCCCCATGCCTCTCTTTTCCACGGGATCCTCGTGAGGCAGGGCCATGGCCATCTGCGAAACTGTCGCTCCCAGAACCAAAAGATGAGATAGAGACCGCATGTTGAATGGGGCTGGTGATTGCTAGTCGAAATGATAGATGGGCCAATCAGAGACTGACGGACTGAAAGTGCCTGGTACGAGTTGAAATAGGGATCTGGTCGAGTCGAAGTGCTTTTGTATTATTGATGGCGCATCTACCGAGTCTTTTCGGATCCTAGGGCGGCTTTGGTCTCTACTTATATGTATTCCATCGATCCCTCATCAGCCCTAACATCAATTGAAACGGACAAGAACCCAAAAGAAGAGTCGTACTATTGTTAGAACAAGCGCATGGAAATTGATGTTGTTCAAGCGAGACCACGTAAAACCACAGGATGCGAAACGTCCTGACTTCCTGCCTATGGTATATACTCCTTTTATACCAGATGTATTGGTCCATTTGCCTCGTTAAAAACTGTACATGTAGGATCAATGATGTGGTGAGGCCCACGAGGGATTCGATCCTTAGCCGTTTAACGAGGGCTCGCGCCTTTCATTCCTTATTTTTGTACTTGAGCTGTGTCGCAAGGGCACTAACATTTTGACAGGTGGCTGTGATTAAGGACCAATATCCGACCGCGTATTGCAAGGCCATTGAATTGGATAGATGACGGACCATTCCCCCTTATAATAGGGTTTGGTACTACCGTGTACAGTACCTGATCACTATCCGCTAGGTACGGGACCGTTACCTGGGTACCTCGACACCGCTGCCAAAAAGAACTCCCCACCCTGTAAGAAACCAGGGGTCAAAACGGAGAATAAATGTGTACTCCGTACATCGACTGGGAACAGTGATTGCCTCTTCAATGAGATTGACCCTTTGATACGCGCTTTACCGAATAGCATGACTTTGGCACTTCTAAACGCAGCATAGGATTGGATCTCATTATAAACATCTTCTTTCATCTCTTGTAAGAAGACAGGGCGGCCAATCAGCGTCACATGGCGTGGTCGTCTCCTTTAGCCGTACCCCTGATTTTGCAAACATGAAAGGATCGCGTGGGAAGACTAAAAATGCTCCGGCGCCTCGTGGGGCCCGCCCGTGACATTGGGGCATTCGACCAGCCTTGTAAGTCGTCGGATGTAGGCTGTAGCACTGCTCCCACTGCGTGTCAGTCTACCGTGGGTCCGCGTCTTGTGCTAGGAGAAGCATCCAACATCAACTGATGCTAATTGATCTTTGGCCTAGCGTTTCAAAGTCTGATACGGATAGAACAGACCTTTCTAGTATGCCAAATGCTACTTATACTTGCTTGTACGACTGATAGAAGGCTGGTTGAAGATATTGCTTCGTCGGCCGTGGGTAATTTCTCCCTTCAACCCATCCCTCGTCATTGAACTGGGAGCACCATGGTTTTGATCTGTGAGTCGATACAGGCATTGTCCGAGGTCAAGTGGCAAGTTTTATCGGTCAATGTGAAATTGCTGTATCTTTAAAGCTGACAGGGCTCCCTAGGATTGTGGCATTGAGAGCTGGAATGCATTCGCATGTATCGATGCATCTACTCGCTGGAAATAGCCTGGGTCTGCTTGGATTCCCAACTGGCAAGATTCAATGTTCGCAAGTCGTAGAGCGCCGAGTATTCAAGCAATCTGTAAAGTAGAGCCTGGGTACAGCAATCCCCCCCCAAAGAAAAAATACTGAGTCACTGAGGCAGTATTCCATTGCATACTAGCGTCCTGCTTAAGGAGTGGCTTCAATTGTGGGAAATTTCGGCTGATGTCCTGAGCCAACAGTGGCGAGAAAGTGGTGCTCATATTTTTTATTTCAGTCGATCAACACGCACCCTGATCGTACATGTAGCCAGTGACGGTAATGGAAATCCATATGCATTTTCATGATATCTAGAAACAATTCGCCCAAATGCGGAATGCGCGCAGCGGGGAGAAGTCCCGGCCCATCCTCCGAAGACAGAGAGCCAGTTCCCTGCCCATATGCCAATGAATAACATGCAGTAATCGAATATGCGAACTGAAACCCGATAGGACATGTAGGAAAAAAAAGATAGCGGGACGACGACAAGCGAACACGCCTTGGCGTGCTTCATCTAAGCATTGACCTCCCTTGTCAACGATTCATGGTTCCCCGGAAAGCAACTCAAAGACCAAGCCCTTGCAAACAAAGCGCTCGGGAATGACCCAGGCTCGTTCCAGTCCACGATATCCTTGGTGTCTCCAGAGGTATGCCAAAGCGCACTTCGTATTCATCTGGTCATGATAGTTTTCTGTGAAGCAAATCCGTCCCTCTCCCGGTTTTTTATTCTTGGAATGCCGGATACACATTGGATTGACTGGCTTGATGATTTTGGTGAAATCGACTGATAAAAGCTGCTGGGCCCTTTTGAAGGGACTTTGACGGTCCGTCCACCTTCCAAACTTCCGGGGATTTGGGGTATGGCAGCGGCAATGCGGCCCTTCGGGTTCGAGGCCGGGGAAGGGGCTTTGTCTTTGTTCAACGTCCGGTGCCTTTTTCAAGAAGGCCTGAATGAAAGGTGTGGCATTTATTGCTTGCGACAAAGCCGTTATGACTAGTACTGCGAGATGGAAATTGACCTTCATCGTTGGGGCATGTAAATGGCTTGGGTCAGAAAACGAAAGGCTGCATAGGAAGTGCGCTGCGAGACTGATGATGATGATGATTTGAAAACGAGAGCTGACGTGAGAAAAGGTTGTTGTCTCCAATGTTCTGCACTGATGTTCTGACCTGTACTACATGTACGACTGGGGTCCAAGACAGAGTTGTGAAATGTCATGATGTCCAGCCTCAGAGATAAGTTCAATGCTGTCTGCTGGTCAGCCCAGCCCTAGAGGTTGCGTACGATTCAGAAGGATCCGTTCGACGGCTCCTACACGCAGGCAAGCGACATATTCTTGGTGGTAGACTCCGCAAATAGTACAGCTCATCGGAGTTTAGTTGCGGGTTGCCGAGCGTGAACGAGCAGACGAATGTGGACGTGTAGTGCAAATACAAGTTAACGACGGGCAGATTGGGTTGATTTCCTGCTAAGCTGTTCCCACCAACAAAGCCGTTGGTGACATGGGGTAGTGTCTGTTTCAAGCCCTTTGGAACGAAAAAAACGAGCCGCAAAGGGGAATTTTCGGGGGTCTCGCTACCATCCTACGGGGCTTGACGGAGCAACGGGTTTCCACTTGGGCCGCCTTACAAGGACGGACATACGATTGAGTAATATTACGTACAATACAACTTTACAAGTATGCAAGGGACATGATAGGTCTTTACATGCACTTGGTAAATATCTATTCGACGTGTATGTACTGCTTGGCAATCAAAGTACTAGAGCTTCTGAAGGTATAATACTCTGCACATGTAGAACTGTCCACTTGACTGGGTTCATGTTGTTATACCCCCTGCGATGCGTCAAGAATGCAACGCTTACTCGAAGAACGTGTCAATGTTGATAGTACAGGCTGTACAGCAGCAACAATAATAATAATAGCAGCCTCTTTGTTCACTCGCCCACGCCTCACGCCCCACGTATACAATAGAGTTTAAATTTCGAGCCCCGAGGCGCGGTACATGTAGGCAATCGTGGCAAACTTGCAATCGAACATTGGCCCAATCGCGGGGGCTCGTTAACATACATATTCGTGCCCACGTATGAACGCAGGGATAACGCCTCAAACATCGTTCAGGAGTTGAGCTCGATAAGAACTGTGAATGCCAAGAAGTAATGTAGTCCCGTTATGGTGTACTTGTAAGCTGCCACTTGTCAAGCACCACACTGAGAACGAGTCAGCTTGCGCGGAGAAAAAGGCGGAAAGCTGGCGGCGGCACAATATGGCAGCCGCCGTTCAATGCACGACCCCTTACCTGAAGACGGGTTCAAGTCAAGGCACGCGTGGCACATGTGGCATGCATGTTCAATTGTCGTGTCTCATTGATCATCGATCGTATCATGTAAAAGACGGATTGAGTCGTACGACCATCGAGCGTTGCTACGTGCATGCTACTGGGGACATGAAGGGAGCGAACTCATCAAGGACACTGACTCGAGACGTTATCGGGGCCCCTACATAATCGGCCAGTGGCATTCGCCGTGGGAGGATACCTGCACACAGTCAGACGCCAGCCTTAGGGCCCTTAGTAAGAAATCCTCCGCCACTGCACCCTGGACTAACTTGCCACGTCGGTTTCAGGCTTAACACCCCGAATATAGCCTATATGATCACCTACAAAGGCTACAATACGTACCAATCTGAATGAGTATCTTCGTTCACGGAACGTGTGGTGAAAGGCAACTGTGTCGGCTCCATAATGACTTCTGGCAGGCATGGCCGGTCGCTCTCCGTTTATGTTTTGACCGATCTCATGGCTGATTGCGGTTTTCACCATCCGTTGTGTTGCCTTCTGAACCTCGTGTCATGTGTCGGTAGCTTTTCAACGTAAATGGCCCGACTTAGGGCATTGGCTCGCAATATGCTCGGCTGGGAGAAGGCAGAAAGCCAAAGAGATTCATTGAAGAAACAAATACGAAGTACATGCTGAGAGTTGGACTTTTTGCCAGAGTTGCTGCCTCCAGTCTCAACAGGTGCTTATATTCCAGATTTACAGGGGATGAGCCTTGGTCAGGCATTACCTAAGCACCCTAGAGGCAGAACCCCCCGCCCATCGGAGCAGCGGGACCGAGAAAGCCTGACGCGAACCGTTTTTACCCCGCCAATGACTACCCTGTGATGCGTCCTCCCAAGCTGCTTTTATTCAGCGGCAAGGAACCTCGACGCCAACATCTGCAGTAATGGCAGAGACAGAGCAGCCAGAGGCACCAGCTGAGCCTTGTAGCAGACATGTGGTCTACTGTAGCGGTATGTATCCCCGTCGTTCATCCTGACCGGGCAAATCAAAAGTTGCCGGTCGTCTCGATCGATCTTGCTCTAACGCTCTACCGAACAGTCTGCTCCCTACCCCCAGAGGTTGGCACCGAAAACACTCCCGTCCCATGGGGCGACCTTCTCTTTCGTTTCAATACTGATCCGGTGCTGTTGCAAAGTACTGCGAATATGGCGGCACGGTGAAAAAATGTCAAGAATGGCTTGAAAAGAACCACAAGGCGCTATATAACCGCATCTGGTCTGCAGGTCCGTTGTCTACCAAAAATGCTACTACCCAAGTCATCAAAGCCTGTAACTGACATATTCTACTCTCCACCTACCAACAGAAGCACTCGAGGCCGCAACCGCCTCCCTCTCCGTCGAGGCTCAATCGAGAGCCGCCAAGGACGCCCAGAAAAAGGCGGCAAAAGCCGAGGCCGCTGAGCAGAAGCAGGCTGATAAGCTGGCCAAGAGCGTCGTCACCATCAAGCGCATCGAACGAAACAAGAAGAAGTTTGTTACGGCCGTCATCGGGCTCGAGGCATTCGGACTTGACTTGAAAAAGGTACGAGGAGCGGATATTGTCCCCAACATGCTGTTGTTTCAAAGGGATATTTGTACTGACGCGAACAAGGTGGCCAAGGATCTGGGCAAGAAATTCGCTACGGGATCGTCGGTTACCAAGGTCCCGAGCGGCGGTGAAGAGATTGTGGTTCAAGGTGACGTAAGTGACGAGCTGGAGGAGTTCATTTTGGAAAAGTACAAGGAGATACCCGAGGACAACATTGAGCTTGTTGATGATAAAAAGAAGAAGAAAGCATCCTGAGCTGGTGAAGGCAGCTCTTCAAATTGCATTGGTATAGATATATACACATTCCATGTACAAACGCCCCGTTACACCGTGCCCGACCACATGTGCCCAACCTCTTGAACTACGCTCTGTATTGCAAACAGCAACAATGACATACCAACCATGCTTTCGCCAACCGCTCAGGTCACCTATCCTCTCTTTCGCAGGACCCTCCCGCTCGTGGATGTGGATGCTGGTGTCGCTATGGCGGCGGACTTCACTGCCTTTCTCGCGCCCGCAGCGCTGTTGGTTACGCCTTTCCGTATCGTTCCCATGACTGTTGTTCTCGTGCCTGTGACCCCCTTTCTCGCTGTGCTGGTCTTTCTTATCACCGTGCCTGCGCTGGCGTCGCTGGTCTCGCTCATGCCACTAGCTCTGCGGCCAGCGCGGGTTGCGGGTCTTGATGCGGGCGCCTTGGAGGGTGCTGCTGCCGCCGCCGATCGACCGCTCCGTGCCCCGATGGCTGTCCTGTTGGAGGCCGAACTTGTATCGGATGCAACCGTTACCTTTCTCGCCCCCCTGGTACGTGTTGCTTTCGCCTTTTCGACCATGGTGCTGAGCATGTTGCTGGCTGCCCCAGAACGCACAGCCGATGTTGACTTTAACGGCGATCCTGGCCGCGCAATCATGGATTTCATGGGCGAGGTCGGTTGATTACGGTTTGCGAGGCGAGAGTTGGAGGACGTCGGCGAAAGAACTTGTGTCGGTCGAACATTGGCCGTATCCTTGCTCTGGCCATAGCGGGCTCTCTTCTTGAGACCGTCCGCGGTTTCGACCTCGTTTTCCTTGTCCCCGGAAATTTCGCTACTGCACATACCATTAGCCGAGCCACGAGTTGTCATGTCTGAAGCAAGACGAACCTTAATCGCTTCATGCCACGCGCAGCCGGCTGTGCTCGGCTCATAGCCGGCTTCTGGGCACTTGGCTGAGGAGGATCCTTCGCCGGAACCGGCGGTGCTCTCCCCGCCAACATGTTTTGTTCTGAAGCCATGTGTTTTGCCATAAGCTCCCCCATTTTGAGCTTCCGTATGGACGTGGGGATCCTGTTGATTCGGATTTCGATACGTGATCGTAACCCTTGTGCTTGAAGATGATACTGAGCACGTAGCCTTCGAGCGCGTTCAGTGACTAAGGACAACGTTAGCGTTCTTCTTGAGCATATCATCCGGACTACATGGAATTGCCGGGCGGCTCACTCTCTAATTGCAGATTGTCGATCAAAGCCCGCTTTTGATGAAGGGTGACTCCCGCTTTCCGCTCTCTTATGGGGCTTCGTTGTGGCGTGGACGGGCTGCTTCCTTTCACGGTCACTTTGCGACTTTCGGTCGCGCCATTCCTCTTCGTGGACGTCGTACTCTGATCTGAGCCGCGTTTCTTGCTTCGCGAAGGCGCCATTGCGTAAAATATGACCGACTGTTTCTCTGAGTCGAAATCAATCGTCGCTGTTGAATGCTGATTGGGCTTATCAAGCGTTGATGACGGTCAAACAATAGCGCCGTACTTGTATGTGTATTTACGGTTGGAGTAGTTCCACATCCGCGAAGGTAAACAAACGCCCTTGTCTGGTAGCCCGTGTTGGCTGGAATTACGTCAGCAGCGCAGCTGGAACTGGTCGTGGGACAGGATAAGCGGGTCTTCATTACACCCCGAGCCGGCGTGGCGACATTCATGCACACCTTTTTCTGCTCCTCTTTGTAAGTACTCGACACCGAGATCTTAAGTACTAGTACTACCCGCTAGCAAAGAGCTACCCCCTCGAGGACTAACTGACCACCACCATCATCAGGCCAGGCTGAACTGGCGTTACGTCTCTGAAATCGGAGCTCTCCAGATTTAGTACCTGGCCTTGCCTCAAACTAGAGCGTCACTCGTCACCGCCTCACGACTCCAGAGCCGCTTCTGGTGTTTTCTATTTGGATCAGACACTCGAAACTCTTTTCTGGCTCTATCAAAAGCAACGCTGCTGCTCAGACGGCCGACCAACCTTCAATATGGTTCTCGAAGCAGTCATGGTTGTCGTCGACAACAGCGAGAGCAGCAGAAACGGGGACTACCAGCCGACTCGGTTCGACTCACAAGTGGATGCGGTCAATGTACTCTTCCAAAGAATTACACAAGGCAACCCAGAGTCTTCAGTCGGTCTCATGAGCATGGGCGGAAAGGGGCCTGAAGTGCTGGTGACTCTCACTACGGAACAGGGCAAGATCTTGGACGGCCTACATAGAACAAAGAAGAAGATTGGTGGAACATCACACTTAAAGACAGGGATCCAAGTGGCAACGGTAAGGCGCACACACCACTATCCATCCTACTCATTGGACGTCGTCTACAAGATGCTAATGTGGTCTTGGGCAGCTTGCACTCAAGCACCGGCAAAATCGATCTCAACGGCAGCGGATCATAGTGTTCATCTGTTCGCCGAGCGACGACTCAGAAAAGGACTTGGTGAAGCTCGCGAAAAACATGAAGAAACTCAACATTTCTGTCGACTTCGTGCTGTTCGGCGATCTCGAAGACGACGGTACACAGAAAAAGCTCCAGTCGTTTAACGACGCAGTCAAGGGTAGCGAGGGCTCGCATCTGATCGTCATTCCGCCTAGTAGCAAGCTTTTGAGCGATCAGCTTCTCGCCACGCCAATCATGATGGGAGAGGATGCTGGAGGAGCTGGTGGCGCGGGAGCTATGAATACCGGAAACGACGAGTTCGAGTTCGATTTCGACCCCGCCATGGAACCCGAGCTTGCGCTTGCCCTGCGCATGAGTATGGAAGAGGAAAAAGCGAGGCAAGAAAAGAAAGCCAAGGAGGAACAGGAGGGTAACAAGACTACACTTGATGGTGTAAAAGAAGAGGATGAATCTGGTCCGTCAGGAAGCAGTGATCCGGCGAAAAAGGATGGCGGCGACCAGAAAGGCGATGGCGACAAGATGGACACGACGTAAAGGCTACCGAGCCCGAACTGTTTTGTCTAGAGCTGTACAAATATATCATACAGTAGAATCGAGGAGAAGAAACGCTGCATCATTGAGGAGGCATGCCACCTCTGGTAGACAGTCCTGCTACCCTTCCATGTCCGTCCTTCTGCGACCCGATAGGCTCACCGGTTGTTGAGCTCTCTGATGTATGACGATAGTTTTCTATCGAAGATGTCACATCTTATGGGCATCTCTAGTGAGTAAAATGGATTCTTCATGACGTAGTCGGCATACAGGTCGTATATCCGCCTGAGAGTCACGTCGACGTTGGCTTGCGTAGCGTCAGTAAAGAGCAGGAACTTGGTGCTCGTCAAGGTCGTAAAGCATTGCATGCGGAAGTTCTCAGTCTCCAGGACTTCCAGGCCAGAAGGAGGCTCTAGTCTGTGGGGAAGGTTGTTGGAACCCAGCGGGTTTTGCGGGATCGCCGGCTTGACAGGATTGAGACGAGCCGTGATTGCGTGGATCCTAGAGGGACAATGTGAGTGAGCCGTTTCGTTCATTCTTCACCGATGCTGGATGCCCGAAAGATGGTGACATACCCGTGAAAGGTGCCCGCCAAGACGAGATAGTCATTGGTGCTGATCTTGTTCAGACCCCCCTCGTAGAAGGTCTTGTTGAGGATGAGCCCTCCAGCTTTGTTGATGACGATGAGGGCGAGTATCGTCCTGGAATGAATTAGTTGCATTCTAGTGTGGGATACATGATTGAATCAGGTTAAATCTTACATGATAACTGTTGATTGTAGGAGCAATAATCGCGAATGTGCAATAAGATCGTTGAGCCAACCTCAGGCTCATCGCCCCATCAGGACTTGGGCTGTCTGCTCAAAGCAGAAAAGTGTTTGATTCGCCCACGAGCCCTTGTTTCGTTCGGCCGCAAAGCGTATCCCAGTCGTCCCGTAGGACAGAGCGAGCTCGTCGTCAATGACCAGAGTGCTCAGAACTGGAGCAACGCAGGCACAGGCATAGACAGACAGATTCTCAAGCCCCCGGTTGTAGGTTGGCCGTCTCCTTTGTCTACAGGCCACTTAGCCCAGTTGCCCTCTCAAGGCAACGGCTTGTGAGTCTGTTAAGTCATCGCCCCCGTGGTAGGCGTGGTAGGGGTGGTGCAACGAGAACAAGCGCTATACATTGCCATAGGCGACAACCCCCGCAGTTTCCGAGGTATTCTTGGTGCTGTTCGGCGTACTTGTGCTTCAACAGGACATGTGCAGGCCCACACTTTTTGAGCCGCTTCTCATAGCAATCTCGAAGCCTGCCTTCGTTCCGAGTCAATCACTAGACTTCCATCTACACTCTCTGCTATATCCACGACGCCGTTGCGAGCCGTATCTCACTCGATGACCCTCGAAACTGCTGAATAATTCTCTCGATAACGACCTCTATCGGTGACGACGTTTACGCAACTACTTCCGCACGCCGGATCGGGGGGGGATTCGGCTGCCTACGCGGCTGAAAGACCTGGTAGGAGGACGGTCATCGAGCATCGAACCTCGGAAAAAAGCAGAGGCATCGACAGACCAGGCGGAATTGAAGAGCACAAAATGTCGTCAAAGTCTCGAACGTCACGGCCGAAGCCGCCGCCACCTGGCAACGAGGAAGCCTCCACCACGTTGAACCTGGGCGAATTCCAACACGTCGACACACTGACCTTCTCCGAGGCGGCACTCGTTCTCAACGCACTCGTGGCGAAGCGCAGAAACGATCGCAAGAATGTGAACGAGACTGAGTATGCGCATGCTGGCCATTTAGAAGCGCTGCCTCACGGTGACGTGAGGCGGAGAGGTTTCAGGCTCGAATGTCAGGGAACTGTTGCTGACGTGGGCTGAGTGAATCAGAATGCTGAACCAGACGCTGAATTACTTGGACCATTTCGCACGCTTCACACAAAAGGAGAACGTCGAAGCCGTGGAGCGCTTGTTGAGCGCGCACAAGAACTTGGCTAAGTTTGAACGCGCGCAACTGGGTATGCGCTTCGCAGCTTGCCCCTCGAACTTACCGTGTCTGGTCTGTTGAATTGCTTTCTGACGGTGACTTTCTCTTCCCAGGGTCTCTATGCTGCGGAAATGCCGACGAGGCCAAGACGTTGATACCGTCGTTGGCGGACAAGATTAACGATGACGACCTGGAGGATCTACTGGCTGAGATCACCAAGCTTCAAAACAGGTGACGGGTCTGCTCTCATCGCATGAGCCGCACATGACTGGCATGAAGGTTGAGCTTACGGTCGTTTTCTGTCCTTGCCCCTAGCTCTTTCAGCGTCTTCGTTGACGGGCGAGCTAAATCGTGTGCCGGGACCTGGACGCGACACATTGGTAGACATAAGACTGGCATCCATGATACACAAAAATTGAGAACATGTCGCGAGAATGAAACAGGGTCGGTCGTCCATTTTTTTTTCCATAGGTAGGATTACGAGAAATACCCATGAGTTGGAAACGAGAAAAGTCTGCAGCGAGTGCTTCGCCTGGGACGGATGAAGACAGGAGAATCAAAAACAATTGCTTCACAACATGGTTTGCATTGACTTGGTGCCTGATTTGTGCTTCTGAAGATTACTATCCTCCCTTCGTCTCCACAAATGCCCTGACCCGGATCATGATGTAGGCAATGGCTGGATATGGGCCGAAAATGGCACGATGCCTACATCCGTCTCGACGTGAGCATTTCGATGCGAGGCTGGATGAGCATGGCTGGGCTTTGGTGCCATCAGTTCGGCCTGCTGGCACGCACGACACTTCCTCTCTTTTAGAAAAAGAAAGGAGATTTGTGAGCTGAAACACGGTTTCAATGGACACGTTCTCGGGTTTCTGGCGGGTTCAGTCCCCCGCTTCGAAGTTCAAACTGATAATGATGGTATTTTATTATACAATACTCCTGCATAAATGACCTGGAAGACCTTTCCGCGACGAGACATCCGACTACTTCAACTCCGTTTTCGACGGATTGAAGATGGATCTCAATGATGCTGCTGAAATTTCCTCGCTTAGTCGGGGGGTGGATGGCGGTGTGGCTCTGGGGGGTGGAACTACGCTGATGGCCGGTAGCTCGACGGGAACTGCGGAACTCGTCGCGTCCATCTCGTACATGCCGCTGACTGGTTGATAGTCGTCTGGACGCTTGTCTGCGCGTCCTAATGACCCTGGTTAGCAACTCTCAATGGGAGAAATCGGCACTAAGAAGAAGGGCCTTGGTCTTCTTACCTCCGAAAGGCGCGAAGGGGTCAAAACCAGCGTGTGAGAAATTTTGCGCCGGTGTTGAGGAGGGAGGGAAATGCTTCTCCTCTATTGATTCGTGCCTCGTCAAGTTATCGAAGCCGTCCCCGGCATCCTGACCTTGAGCCGATGGTCGCTGGTTCCTTCTGTATCGTCTCCACGACCATAGTAGAACGGCCAGGATGGCAGCGATGACAAGACCCCCGACCACGGCACCGACGATGACACCAGCGGATACGGAACGGCCTTGGCTGGCAGCACCTCCCGCAGCGTCCGCCGATGGTTGCGTACCTGTTGGGGAGGCCACGGAAGGGGAGGTACTGCTGGAAACAGCGCCGTCAGAGGTCGGAGTGGACGAGGTTGGTGCCTGGGAGAAGACGACCGTGTGTCTGGTGACAGTGACGACAGAGCTGTTGGGGATGGTGCGAGTGACGCCCGAGTCTGTTTTGGTCGAGGAAGCGTCATCGCCTATGGCGGGCACTTGGCGAGGACAAACTGCCAGCGCGCATGGATCCGTGGTGCAACAGCCTCTAAATGAATTGCTACCACAGGCGTAGAATGCGCTGCCGTCAGGGCAGTCCCCAGCCGCGAGGTTGACAAGGTCAAGAAACATGGTTCATGCTAAGATAGCGGGAGTGTCTATAGGATGTCAATGTCAGCTGACGTCTTTCCCTCGAACGAACTTGGAGTGAGAAGAGATGGAGGCACCAACAGTCCAGTTGGAAGCAGACCAGAGCTTGGAAGAAGTGATGTCAAACGAGGGCGCCATGCAGCTCTCGTCCCCAAGGCTTGGAGGGACTCGAATCTCAGCAAGGATAAACTAAGCATGCAATGGGAGTGAGAGAAGCAGGAGAGAATTGGCAAAAAGCTGTCCCCCTCAAGCGTGGCCAACGGAGAAGAAGAAGAGGGGGCAAGAAAGGTTGGACAAAGATTCAGAGCAATGCTGGAGCATCACACACGGGTGCTCAAGGTGCGTGGACCGTGCACCCGTTCAGCAGACGCAAAAATACGGGATGCACACACACGAGCCACACGGGGGCCACGGGGGAGAAGGGCGAGCCAATAATGCAGTCGAGCCGATGCTGGCACCCGTGGGCGGGCAGCTGCTGGAAGCAAACATGATCACTCGCCGTCCCGATGGGCATGGACCAGTTCTGCCAGCCGACAGGAAGGTTCCAAGGACAGGGGGGTGGTAGAATTGAAGTGACGAGACAGGGTGACAGGCAGGAAACAAAGATAGCCAAGTAAGTTCTCTCTATAGTAACATCACGTAATGGGCATGGTGCAGCTCTTGGGTAATAATTAATCAAACCATGTCAGCGAAAAGAGCCCACAATATCTTGACGTTTCCGCCAATGGGCAGAGAGGCGAGACCGAAAAGCTCGGGCCTGTGATGAGCCAAAGCAGCACTGTTCAAATTCTGCATAAAACCTCGTTTACGCTGGTGAAAGAAAGCTTCAACAGCCAAGCTAAATGGATTTGTACCCTCTGCTGCTGCTCCCTCGCCTCTTTTCACATGGACCAAACGGCGGGCACGCAGCTCGCCTGTCCCCTCTCGGACAGACAGAGAGAGACCCAAGTACGACCAATGGGGGCAGGGGGTGTGTGCCTTGGGATGGATGACTGCATGCATTCGAGTGAGGAGAGCGAGCAAACAAGTTTCAACCAACATGGTCTGTGGCACCACCACACCGCACCGCAAAGCATGACCGACATACCTTGCCTCCCCTCCCTTGTACGGGAAAAGGGTCCGCTGCCTCGGGTGGCAGCTCGTGGGCGGGAGGGAGGTGCCGAACGAGGCTGGGACGCTTGTCCGTAACAAGGCGTCCTTCTTTTGTCGTCTCGATTCGCCTCTTCTGAACACACGAGAGAAAAAGAAGGCGAGGGTTCCCCCATCCTGCCGGGATGCTCGGGGCTGTCGGTGGAGCCCGTAGGCAGAGCCGACAGCGCCCGCACCGCGCCTGGGCCTGGCCAGGGTCCGCGCTTGGGTCGGTCGGAGCCTTGGGCCCTTTGGTTTTGGGCAGAAACTCGGTCGCCGTGGCACGCGGCTAATGCAGGTCTGCGAGATGAAGGCCAGCCCGTCATTAAACTGCCTGCAAGGCGGGTGTGGCTTGCTTGTGATGGACCAGGGGGGGAGAAGAACAACCCCCGATCATTACGGGCTCAGCCTTTTTTTTCCCCCAGCCGTGACACACGTCACTTCACGTTTGATCTGTCGGGGAACCCCGATGCATCATGAGAGTCTCGGGGCAATGCGTCAATCATCCTGGAGCCGATCGAGCTGATCTATTTTCTCAGACACACTCGCATCTACTTGGTTTCCTACACCTTCTCCAGAAGCAATCTGCTCCCTGCGTTCCCGACCGGGGCCTCTTCTGCCTTCTTCTTCCCTCGCCTCCCCCCGTCTTCAGCTGATGCTGCTGGCCGAGACTCCCTTGCCTTTTTCTGTTCCGTCGTCATCTGAGTGGCAGCCTTGTCGAGCAGCTTCTTGTTCTTGCTCAATGTCTTCTTCAATGTATCCAATTGGCTGAAGTCACTCGTTTCCATCAAAGCCACCACGGCAAAGGACCCCGGACCGGTGGCCCAGTCCAAGATGTGCGTCTTGATGACAGGGTACAGCACATCGGCAAAGTGCAGAGGAGGGTCGACCTGCATAACCTTGCCTGCGGCTTTGTCAAATTTGCCGCCCTGAACCAGAGCCTTGAGCATTCGAACGCCAAATGGGGTCGTCGAGATGTGCGGTCGCGTTGACGAAGACAGTTCGACTTCGTCCGACTCGCCTGTCGACGCCTGCTTAGGGTCTCCCCCTGCGCACTGCGCTACGGCTTCGAGGGCCTTGGTCTTGTCACCGGTTCCCGAAAGGAGCACGTCGCTGATGAACTGGCAGCCAAATGCTGTCGAGGTCAAATCCTCAGCTGCTGTCTCGATGGCTGATATAAGCTGAGGCGATACAGCAGCAATCAGCTCTCTTTGCCGAACGTCCTCATCCTTTTTGCTCGTCGTCTTCCGGATTTCATGCACCTCTTTGAGCACTTCCATGTCAAACGAGTGGCTAGGTGGGAAAAGTGACTTGGACAGGCCCTCGAACAGGTAGAGAAACGTTGTACGGGCGTTGGGATTGTTGGCGGCGCCCACGACATTCTGCGCCAGGTCTTCCTGCTTGTCTCCAAGAAGCTCAGGGAAGATGGATTTGGCAGAAAGTTTTGTGTCATCGATAACATCGTAGGCCGTCAGAACAATTGTGTGGGCGTAAGCATCGCCAGCCATGAGGAGGAACGTGTCCTTGTATGCCTTGAGGTATTGTTTGCGATCCTTCGCTGTGCCGTGCGCTATCAGCATGCACGTAATCTTTGCTCCTGACTTGGTGAAAGCCATGTTCTTGAGTAAATCTCCCGCCTCGTCCCCCTTGACCATCTCGGCAAAGTCGCTAAACTCCTCGGTGCCCGGTGCCACGTTGGAAAAATATTGCAGCATGGCGTCGTGAAGCATAGTGTAACCTGTCATGCGCTTCTGCACAAGCGAGTTGATCATGGCCATGAGACTTTTCATGATCGGGCCTCGCTTGCTAGGCTCCTTCTCGAGAATCTGCTTCAGGTCGGCTGTGGGCTTGGCATCCTTGACCAGCTCTTGAATGCTGAACTCGGGACCGTACCACTCCCGCAGGAGGCATGACTTTTGTTGTCTGGTTGCCACGGTGCGATATATGTCGTCCAGGATCCATGAGCCTTCGGCGTGGTTGATGAGCTTGCGAACCTTGCCGTAGAAGTTGGGAATGATGAGGTCCCGGATTTCCTCATCGTTATGTACCAGCAGCTTTCCGATGAGGAACTTGGCATATCTGCTCTCAGCGAGCTGAGCGTAGCTGCCCTCGAGCTCTCTTGCAATCTGCTTTCTTTGCTCTGGCGTCGCGTATTTGATAGCGGTCTGCACGGCCCTGACAGCGTCGTGCTTGAGGACAAAGTCCCGACAGCGCCCTGTGATGATGCCGAAGAGCTCTTCCACCAGCTGCTTGCGTTCGTCCTTGGGCACGTGCGATTTGCGACGCAGCTTCTCCCAAATCTTTTTCGTGCGTTGTACGTCGTCAGCCAAAGGCTTGGCTGCCTTGCGCTCCTGGGCGAGCTGCTTTTGTTTCGCGTGCGACTCCCTGGACGTCATGCCGGCTAGAATTCGGTCAAGTCAGTCCAAGCACCCTGGGGCTATCACGAGTTCGTTTAGATGGAGAAGCATACTTCGATCGAAAGTGTTCCCATTAACGCCCTTGTCTGGCCCTTTGGTTGTCGCATCCTTTGCTTTCTCGGATTCAAGCTTGACGCCTCCATCGAAATCTGAATCTTCGGAAAAGTCATCGCTGTCGTCGTCACTCGGGATTTCTTCTTTGCGCGTCTTCTGAGTCATTGGCTTCTCGAATCGGGTTTTTTTGACATCCGGCTTGCCCTTGGCACTCGAGACGCCTGCCTTTCTCTTGTTCCCGGCGGTGGCCATTCTTTCGACCATTCCGGCTCACCAATTGCTCAAGGCCTGGAAATGAAGGGGGAATCAAGTCGGGAAAGGGGAACGATCTTTGGTGTGAATGAGTTTAGTGGACAATGAAAGAATATGCTAAGTTATCGTCCTACTCTCGTCACATCCACCAGGGTCTTGCAGCCGGTTATTTTTTCTTTCTGGGGGAGCGATAGCACTAGTATCTGCCGAGCGGTGAGGCTCCATGACACCTTATCAGAACAGAGCTGCCCCACCATCGAACAATCAACACTCCCCCACATCATATATGCATTTTGGATTGCGGCGCTGAGTCCTCTTCGATGAACTTCGAACTTGACGATTGAAAGAATAACCAGATCAAGTGAGATTCTCAAAGCGCTCGAGTAAATTTGTTTTCGAATTCCTCGCCTCTTCAATGGGTCGCGAAGAGCAGGTGGAAGAGCGTGAAGTGCTCGAGTCCATCTTTCCAGACGAAATCACAGGTTTGTCAGAGTCGAACCCCAACTTCACTTTCCCTTCTCGAAATGCTAAGTCTAATGTTTACCAGATATCTCCGACACCGAATACAGAGTATCAATCACTTTGGACGTCATCGAAGCAGCAAAAGAAGAACCCGAAGCTCCATCCTTTCTCCTCTCCGTTCGATACCCCGAAGAGTACCCCGACGTCGCCCCTCACCTGGATATACTCTCCATCCCCAATGTCACATCGTCGCATCCAAACTTCAACATCTCTGAAGATCGCGATGCACTTCTCTCCGGCTTGGACGACACCATCCAAGAAAATCTCGGCATGGCCATGGTCTTCACCCTCGTCTCGACACTCAAGGAATCGGCCGAACAGCTGATCCAAGACCGTCAAGCCGCTGCGGAAAAGGTGCAAGAGGAAGCTCTCCTGGCTGCTGAACGTGAGGAAAACAAGAAATTCCATGGCACGCCCGTCACGCCTGAGACTTTCCTGAAGTGGCGAGAAGGGTTTTTAAAGGAGATGGAAGAGAAGGAGCGGGCGGAAGAGGAGGAGAGACTGGCGGAGTTGAGGAAGGCGAAGGTGAAGGAGGTGGTCAAGCTGACGGGGAGGCAATTGTGGGAGCGAGGCTTAGCAGGTAAAGGAGACGAGGGCGACGAGGATGATGATGCTATCATAGAAGGGACGGAAAAGCTGCAAGTTGAGGCGTGATCGTTGGTGAGGATGCGCAGTCTGCGAAATAGGCTGCTGTTTGGAAACGCATTGCACGGTGTTTCGGGCGGGCATTTTACAAATTTTCGATTCAGAAGTGTATAAAATTGTCGTAGAGCCAAGTCTTTTGGTAGCGCCCCGGCTGTCCGTGGCCTGTTATTCGAGTATTCGATTGATCGATTCGATTATGATATACACGATTGATTTGGGTGTAAGACCCCGTTCTCCTTTCCAGCATTCCGCCGGCGTAAATCATCTCGAGCTCTCGACCGACCCAAGAACGCCGTTCAATGCCGCTACTCCGTCATATGTCTCATGACCCTGTGTCAACTCTTGCACAGTTTTCTTGTGCCTTTTTCCTTCGCGACATTTTTAATCCTGCATCGCCGCGTCCTCCCCATGGTCGTCATCGTTTTCGTCCTCGTTGTTGCTATCCTCATCCTCCCAATCATCCTCCTCTCCTTCTTGTAACTCGCCCAATTCGTCATTGATGCTCTGGAACAGTTCGACCGCGTGATCTCCCAACCGCTCATCTTCGTAGTCCTGCGCCGCATAAAGTTTCAGGCACTGAGCGAGCCATTTTCGTGAAGTGAGCCAAGTCGATTTCCAATCATCTTGCCCCTCGGCGTCACCGTTTCGTTGGGACTCTGTGGACGCACGCTGCTTCTCGCCGCTGATATATAGACACCAGCCCCCCAAGTACCATGCCTCAACACTTTCGTCGTCGTCGGTGGTAAGGCGTTCAAGCACCATCAGCGCATCGTCCTCCATCTCTGTTTCCAGTAGTAGACGTGCCAGGCCAATTCTTGAAGGGAAAGCCGGAACTGCAGGGTGTGAAGGGGGAAGATCTTTCCACAGCTCGAGACTTCTCTTAAGCGATTCTTTGGCTTCAGACATGCGCTGTTGTGAGATTCGCACGTTAGCCACTGTCTGCCAAGTTTCTGGCGAACTGGGCGCAATCATCATGGCCTCGGTCACGAGTGTTTCACAGCGCCCTTCCGCATCGTCCTCCCACGACAGATCTGTCATGTAGACCTCCGCCACGGCACATAGAACGCCGCCAAGCTTTTGCTGTTTTTCCTCCAAACTATTTTGTTGCTCAGTCGTTCGATTGGGTATGCTGGACAAATTCTGGATCTGTTTGCGGAGTGCCGACGCTCCGCGCTCGAACCACTGCACACTGTCCTGGCCACCGTCTTCACTCAGCTGCGCAAGGAATAGAAACTTGTCGGCGCCGCCGCCGACTTTTTCTTCCATAGTTCCATCGTTGTCCAATGCTGTCGCTCTCTCGAAATATGTGCGCGCTTCGTCAACTTCCCCAATTTCGACGAACAAAGTTCCCAACGTGTTCAACGCTCTCAGCTCAAAGTCGCCACCTGCCCCAGTGATTTCCAACGCCTTAGAGGCGAGATCGATGGCCTCTTCCAGGTTTCCCACTTCGAATTGTGTATCGGCATCGACAAGAAGAGAGCTGGGGCTTTGCGTCTTGCTCTGGTTAGGGCGCGACGGCGCCATTGTGTTTTTGTCCTGGTGAACGACCGGTTCTGGATCTTCTTCAGGTACACTTGGTGACGTCCTGGCTAGTCCTTGAGCTTAGCATTGAGAAGTGAGAGCCGTGATTGCAATATGCATGATTGCGCTTGTGGCGAACAAGCTGACACAGAATGGAGATTCCTTAACGAAGTAATTCTACAGATAAGCTTCCGAAAAATTCGGGCTGCCCTGCTATCGATAACCGGCCGCGAACTTCTGACGTCGGCTCCTTGGCGGGGTGATGGCTTTCCTCCGGAGCCTCGGAGTTACTAAGGTGCTGGATGAATAATAGTGACCTTCGGCCAAGCAAAGTGCTTGTGTGGTTCAGCCATCAAACACACGAATCTAACACATCTTAAGAAATTGAACATCACAAAACTCATATCTTTTCTCGCAGAGTCTAGTGATATCCAGACCAGAATTGCCCCTGGAGGCACCGTCCTCACTTGCGCGACCTTCATCAAGCAAGCAACCGTCAAACTACAAACCTCGCCGCCATGTTCACAGGCATCGTAGAAGAGATTGGAGGTGACTCAACATCGGTCCCCAGTCCTACAGCACCCTACTAAAGATCTGTTAGTTGTTTCTCACCTCGATACAAACGACTCGACGGGCGGCACGACCTTATCCTTTACAATTCCCTCCGCCTCGACACTTCTCCAGGATTGCCACGAGGGCGACTCCATCGCCATCAACGGCTGCTGTCTGACCGTCACTTCTTTCACGCCACACAGCTTCCAGGTTGGCGTCGCCCCAGAAACGCTTCGCATCACCAACCTCGGCAACCTTGCTGTTTCGAGCCGCGTCAACCTCGAGCGCGCCGTGCGTGCCGACACACGCATGGGCGGTCACTTTGTACAGGGTCATGTCGATACCACGGCGGAAATTTTGTCCGTCACCCCGGACGGGAACGCTTTGACTTTCCGATTCAAACCGAAAAAGCATGACCTGCTGCGATACATTGTGTACAAAGGCTATATCACCATCGATGGGACCAGCTTGACGGTCACGCAGGTCAACGATGAAGAAGGCTGGTGGGAAATCATGCTCATTGCCTATTCGCAGGAGCGAGTCATTCTGGCACAAAAGGCCAAAGGAGACTCCGTAAACATCGAGGTGGACATGATGGCTAAATATGCCGAGAAGTCGCTTGGGGCGATCCTGGGCGCAGCTGGCGGCACTGCATCGATCCCCCTGTTGGAGAAGATGGTTCAAAAAATCATTGCCCAGGCAATGGGAGCTAAGGACTAGTTAGCCTGGACAGCAATCATGAATCTTCGTCCCGTTCGTCATCTTCCGGATCGTAGGGGTTTTGAAACGCCGCAGCGAGCGTAATGTGACTAGGGGTCCGATAGTTCTGTCAAGCATCCCCCCAGACCTCGGCAATTTTCTGGCTCAATGCCTTGCATATCTTCTTTCGTCCCACCAGGTGGGCAAGCTGGCTAGCCATCAGTTCACGTTTCCTCTTATTGCTTTCGACATCAGAACCACAGGCTTCGAATGCCTTTACCAGATCGTTGGGGGTTTTCCAACGTCGTTGTATTTCCAGTGCCCGCTCTCCAGTCACGCCTTTGGTAGTCATGAGCATTTTCAGAAATACATCTCGTAGCGTCATCATTTCAGATTTCGATGCCAGCGATGCGAAAGCCACGTAGGATACGTAGTACTCCTGATCCGGATCTGTCTCTCGCAGGTGCTCCAACAGCGGCACGTAATTGCGGGCCGTCAAAGCTTTCGTAGGGATAACATTCAGTGTCCTCTTCTCATAGTTGCGCTTGAGCATTGCCGTTAGGCGCGCCAGGTATTTGATCGTCTCATCCATCTTGGTCGTTCTCTTGACGAAGTATCCGTTGACTGCTTGCGTCGAAGCAATCGCTGATTGGACGGCTTCTTCGTATCGCTGGTAGGAGGCTTGATCCATGGAGATCTCCTCGATGATGTAAACGACTTTCTTGACACCGGACCTGTTCAGACGAAACTTTTGCTCATGGAAGCGGCCGTCCTTGATACTCCCGATCAAGTCATCAAGACGCTTTCTCTCCACAATCCAATCCAGCACAATCTCGTCGCCTTCTGCTCCATGTTTCGACAAAAATGTAGGATCATGGCATTTAGCTATCCATTGAGCGTCACCAACTTCCAGGCTCCTCATGATCGGCGTGGCTCCCTGTTTGGCCAACTCCTCCTGCATGTAATCCCGATCCGTCTTGGCCCGAACCTCGCGAACGTCCAGGACTAGATGAACGGAGAACGAACCCGCGGGGATCTTAATTGGAATGAACTGCGGAAGCGAAGAATTTCTCGAGCGTACCGCCTCGTCATCGTCTGGTCCATTATTGTCAATAGGCACACTTGACAAATCATCATCGATTACTTCGATATCAGACGAAACCGACGCTTCGCAATGGGGGTTCTCTGCGACTACATTTGGTAATCGTGAACTTTCCTGACGTTGGCTCTCACTGTTCTGGGGGTATCCTGTACGCCACTGGCTTGTGTCTTTGATTCGCCTTGCAACGTCCCATCCTTCGTCTGTTAGAGCGTATCGACGTAGAGGCCTTCCACGTTCGTAAACCAGCTCCTTCTGTATCAACGTCTTCATGGAATTCCATGCCGTATAGAATTTGGTTGGGTCGCTGGGGGCACTGAAAGACGCGTCGCAGTGTGGTTGTGCCAATTCGATGAGCTCAGACTTGGTCAGTCCGGCCGACGAATCTTCAGGAATAGTTGAAAGACCTATGACGAGGGCGAAAGCACCGGAGCGAAAACTAGGCACGTAGGCCTTGGGCTGTCTTGCTTTACGTCTCTTGGTCACGGACGCATCTTCCACATCCTCATCCGCCCTCAGCTGGGCCCTTTCGGCAATTTTCCTTGCCTGCGGATGCTCGGGCATCGGCTGATGATTCTCCAGACATTGCTTCTTGAGCTTCTCCGTCAAACGATCACAGAGCTTTGGGCCGAAGCCCTTGAGCTGCTGCAGCTCTGCCGGGTGCTGGAAAGTCAGGGGGCATGCTTTGAGTGATTCATAGGCATTTCGATACGTTGTAATCCCTTTCGAGTTCCGCTCTCGGGCAACGTCAAGCCATTCTTTGACCCATGCTAGTAGTTGAGGATTGGGACAACCAGTGTCATCCATGGTTTCAGTCTTGTTGCGCGGCAGGACTCATTGTTCAACACCTACTCGATGACGACTTTGATATGTTCCCAGGGCAGATGGCATTGAAGCGTTAAAAGCGAGCACTTTCGCTACCATTCACCGGTCCAAGAAAAAAAATAAACAGCGCAGAAGAACACCGCAACTGCTTACAGCATTACGTGTCACCAAAAGCAAAGCGAGGAGCAAAAGGTGTGTTGAACGGATTTGGCAAAGGAACGCGTCATAAAGGAAGCAGCCAGCTATCTCTGACGGATGGCGACGCCCTTGGAGCGCGAAAGCACGTGCCCCGGTGGTGAACATTTACGCCTTTATTTGTAGGCTTGGTAGTATATCTGTAATGGGCATAGTGGGGGTTTCGGCGCTACTGGCCGGCGTCATACTCGCAGAAAGTCGCCATTGAACATGTGGTGTAAAGGCTCTGGGCCTCTCCCCATGGTCGATTTGGGATTGGAATCACTTGGCCATGATTTCTTGCCAGGGTCAATCAATTCATATGAACGAGGTCTTATCGACTTGACCCCGAGTACATATATATTTTGATTCATGCTTGACGTGGCTTCTGCGCCTCGCCGATAATACCTCACACCTCGGCCCTACAGGGTCCTCTGTACCCGTCAATACGGTGAGACATTACCTACCTATAATACCTGTGCTTTTAGCAGCCGCACACCCCAGTCGCAACGTACATATTGCCAGACCAGCTTCCCCGCCGCCTCACTATCTTCACGCCTATGTAGAACCCCTCTTGTTCAATCGTCTGCATTATTCTTCCAGCTTCTTCTAGCATCCGCGGTTTCATACCCGATCATCACTCTCGCTCCCTCTGTTCATCCTTTCTCAAGGCTGGTGCAAACTTTTCTTGCAGGTTGCATCGTTCCAGCCAACACAGATAGCTGGAGTCGGTTCAATTTTCCGCATATAAAATACCTCCATCCACAGGACTTCTACTATTTTAGGTACGCCGAGAGAAATACGTATGCACGTCCTTGTTCTTCGTACAGGCATTTAATTACCCCATCGGACGTGATCCCACTACACTCGCTTCGATCCCTCAATTAACGTCTCTTACTTTCTATCATCAAAGACAGGGATCCCTCGTTCTCATTCCGTCACCATGGATGATCAAATTCTCGAAGCGTCAGCCAAATTTCCCATCGCCGCCGGTCAGACTTACACATATGGCACCGCCGGCTTTCGCATGAAGGCTGATTTGCTGCCCGGTGTCTCGTTCCGCGTCGGTCTTCTTGCCGGTCTGCGCAGTCGAAAGCTCGGTGGCCAGGCTATCGGTGTTATGATCACGGCTAGCCATAATCCAGCCTCGGACAATGGCGTTAAGATCGTCGATCCGATGGGCGAGATGCTTGAACAGGACTGGGAGGCCCACGCTACGCGCCTCGTCAATTGCCCTTCGCATCAGGAGCTCCTCGATACATACAAAGCCCTCGCCTCTCAGTTGAAAATCGACATCAACGCTCCTGGTCGGGTTGTCTACGGACGAGATACTCGCCCCTCGGGTCACAGTCTTGTCACTGCTCTGGCCAGCGCGTTGGCTGCCACGAATGTTGAATACACCGACTACAAGATCCTAACAACACCGCAACTGCATTACTTGACCCGCTGTGTCAACACCGAGGGCACGCCCAAGGCTTACGGACAGACCAGTGAGGCAGGATACTACGAGAAGCTCTCCGAGGCTTTTGTGCGCGCTTTGCGAGGCAGAAAAATCCAGGGCCAGCTCATTGTGGATTGTGCAAACGGCGTGGGAGGCCCGAAACTGTCAGAGCTGCTCAAAGTCATTCCCAAGGACGTGACGGGCTTCAATGTCAAGGTTGTCAATGACGACGTTTTGCGGCCTGAGGTCCTGAATCTCGATGTGAGAATACCTTTAATCTCTTCGGATGACGCGTCATCGTCTGCTACCGTCGGGTCAGGCACTTTGCTAACTAGCGGTGTAGTGCGGTGCCGACTTCGTAAAGACCAAGCAGCGGGGGCCCCTGAACCCCAAACCTGTTACCGGTGCGCGATGCTGCTCCTTCGATGGCGACGCGGATCGCTTGATTTATTACTGGATCGACCCAGACACCGGCTTCTTCATGCTTGATGGAGACCGAATTTCTTCCCTCAATGCCTCTTTCATCGGAGATTTGGTCCGCTCTGCTGGCCTTGAAGAAGATCTTCGGATTGGCGTCGTCCAAACCGCCTACGCCAACGGAGCCAGCACGAACTACATCGAGAAGCATCTACGTCTGCCAGTCGTGTGCACGCCCACAGGAGTCAAGCATCTGCATCACGCAGCTTGCCAGTTCGACATTGGCGTCTACTTCGAGGCAAATGGTCACGGCACCGTCGTCTTTTCCCAGGAAGCTATGAGAATTTTCCGAGAAAAGGAGCCTCAGTCTCCCGCACAGAAAGATGCTTTAGATACTCTCGCTGCCGTTGGGGACCTGATCAACCAGACCGTTGGAGACGCCATCTCCGACATGCTTATGGTGGAGGTCATCCTGGCCCACAAAAGCTGGACTCTCAAGGACTGGGCCATGACTTATACCGATCTTCCTAATCGCCTCGTTCGCGTCGAAGTCGGTAACAAGGATCTCTTCCAAGCCACCGACGCAGAGCGCCGTCTCCGACAGCCCGTCGGCGCTCAGGACGAAATTGACCAAGTGGTCAAGAAGTATACCAATGGCCGCTCGTTTGCCCGCGCCAGCGGCACCGAAAATGCCTGCCGCGTCTACGCGGAAGCCGCTACGCGATCAGAGGCGGACGAGTTGGCAAGCAAAGTTGCCCATATTGTCAAGCAATTTGGATCGTAGAGCGGCTGAGTTGCTGGTGGTGTGGGATGCTCCTTGACGTGCACGAATGCTGCACGAACGAGAAGCAAGTTGTGGAAGATCATAGTAATACCCCGGTGGCGAAGAATTCGCAGGGCCAAGTGCGTAAATTTGGGCCTTGCCTCGTGTTTCGAAAAAGCAAAAGCACAATGTGTAAAGTGGATGCATCAAGATCTGAGGGGGGCCATGTGAAGAAAAAACAGAGAAGAAAAGCTTGAGTGCGCATGAAAAAGAGCTAGAGAATGGAGTAACTGGGCTGGTGAGACGCTGCGGCGGCGATGGCGATGAAGATGCAATGATCCCTCACGTCGGCCTCGTGCGCATGTCTTTACACTGAAGCCTGACACCGATGGCCCCAGACCAGGACGAGCAGGATAGCAAGCACTGTTTACGCCCCTTCCAGAACGATATCATCGACACTTTGTGTGACATCTACACGTCTCCGATGCACTAGATGGTGTTTATTGTCTCCGATGTCCCTTGCTTCTAGATGCTCGACAGATCTCATGCGAGCTTTTCAAAATACTCTAGCCCCCTTCTAGATGCCAATCCCTCTATACTCCTTGATGTTCGCCAATGAACCGTGACAGTTTCACGTGGACCATGAAAAGATAGGCTTTGACCTGGAAATCGGTCATTTAACCGGACAAATAGCCCTTCACATACAAGGCTTGACCTGAACATGCCAAGGTCGAAATGTCGAGCGCCACAGCAGATCCTCAGCATCGGACTCGAACATCAGCACGAAATCGTACCTCGTTTGCTGGTTTCCTGTTCCCTTCAATCTTGATGCCGCATCAGCCCCAAAAGTCCTCAGCACATGTGGTATGTGCACGAGTCGGCCGAGAATCGGGTTACATCATCGGTCTCGAGCTTGTACTGGATATCGATGTCGAGGTCACGGCGGTTCTTCTCGTTGGGCTTGACTAGCAGGTTACACTGGACCTCCTCACCATTCTGGACCGTGAGAACATCCTTGAAATAGAAGACGGTTTGTTTCCAGTGGGTGTATTTGGTGTGGGGGCCGGTCGAGAAGCGGATTGGCTTGTGGCAGGCCGTGAAGTCGATGTCGAACCAGGCGACTAGGGCGTGAATGAAATCGTCACGCTTGACAGACAGCTTGAATGGGCTTTCGAAGGCAAGGTCGGCCGTTGTGCAGGTATAGAGATCGAGTGTCAGGACGGCGGAGGGATCGGTGACGACAGTTTTTAGCTCGACCGTATCAACCAGAGGCTCGGAAAGTGCAGTCTCTTTCAGCGGCGTGTAGTCGAAGCCATAAACACTATCCCAAACTAGACAGGCTCGTCGTCAGCATTTAAAAGCATATCTCTCGAGTGTTGGAACGCTCTCACATCCGATCTTCTCCTCTTTGTAGTCGCCATCCTCAATGCCGGCGAAGAATATGGTGGCCTTGTCGGGGAATATCAGGCCACCCTTCTCGAGGTAGGTATCTCGCGCGTAGAGGACGGTGTCCAACATGCTCTCGTAGAGAAGAAAGTAGCCCATCCATTCAGAAATGATGATGTCCACCTTGGGGAAGGGCAGCTCGACTTCCTCCATCTTGCCCTGGATCAAGGTGATCTTGTCAGACAGACCGTTCACCTTGACGATCTCGCGAGCCTTGAAGATGATACTCGACATGTCCACGCCGATGACATGCTTGGCACCTGCTTTGGCAGCAAACCTGCGCTAGTTGGTCAGCCATTCGGCGCTGGCGGAGAGGACTTTGATGTTCCAGAACGCACATGGACAGAATAGCGGTCCCGCAGCCGACATCGAGCACGACCTTGTCCTTGAACAAATGCTTGTTTTGGACAATGGCGTTCATATACGACTTTGTGCGTACTTCATCTTTCTAGACACGGACGGGACATTGTATTAGCCTTTGCTCAGGTAGGAGACGGTGTGATTTTCGTTCCGGCGCCAGCGCACCGGTTCGCGGGGGAGGGGCACAGGCGCGGGGGGGTGTGTGTTTGGGAAAGCTCACCAGCATTTCCTCATGAATGCCTGATCGCGAGAGTCAAGAGGTGTCAGCGATGACGGTCAGTGCCTGGAAGCGTATTATTCATACCATGATGGTCGTAACTATAGTGTATATCGTGTCAGTCTTGTCTGTCGAGCGTGACCAGCGTTGTGGGTAGTCGTGCGCTTTACCTCTTGAAGTAGTGCTGCTCACTGTGCTCGAGTGTCTTGAGCCGCTCCGCGGCCAGCTCGACTTCCATCTTGTCGCCGCTCATCTTGCTCCGTCTTTCTTCTTGTCGCAATAGTTTTAGAAGAGACTGCACAAAAGCCTCGACGTTACGGACAGGGCACAGCAGACTGCGTCTTCCTGTGGCGCTAATGGAGAGACAAAAGGTCGCAGGTTTTTGGCGGGCAGAAAATAATTCTCTGGCTCGTCACCGCCTTGGGAGGACCCTGACCACGGCGGAGGGGCATCACAGTCTACAGGGTAGGCCCAAAGCTATGAACACGAAGCAGAGTTCGCGACAGCAGAAATTCTGGACGACCGCTACAAGTATATTCGCGAATAGAAGGTATACTGCTGCCAAGGGCTTGTGGTATCTAGATACAGGGGGATGACTTGGGTCCCCTGTACCTTGCAAAAAGGCTTGTTCCCTTCTCAGTTCTACAAGTCAAAGGCCAAGGTGTGCAAATATCACGAGGCTAGGACTGCGACGAACAAACAAAAGTGGCCGCTTGACTAGAATTTTCTCTTAAAATGACACGAAAAGGATCCTTTTTCTACACCTAAAACACCCCAGGCGCCTGTACATGCCGTAAAATATTTGCTACCAAATGCAAACCTGATCCCTTCACACCAGTAACAGACTGTTGACGCAACCTTCATTCTCCGGATTATTCGTCAGCTGTGCATAGCGGGAAAACACTACTTTCGCGCCCGCCGTAACGAGTCCTAGTTCGCTCACGTCCACCTCGATGACGGTTCCCTTGGTCAGCACCCCCAGCTGGGTGTATAGAGGGTTCTGCGGGTTCTTCTTGACACCCAGGATGGGCAACTGCACGGTGATGCCGAGTTCCGGATGCGTAACGTTGGCCTTTTTGTAACGCAGACCCATGGGCCGGATGAAGCGCTCGTACTTTGGATTCCGTCGTGTGAAGTCTGGGCCGACAAACGTGGGCTTCGTCACCATGCGTTTCCACGCCTTCTTTTGCACCTTCTTGCCCGTCTTGACCACCTTGAACATCTCCTCTTCGCTGATGCCGCGGACCTTGGGCAACGGTACGGCAAACTTGGCCGCCTTCTCAGCGCGCTTGTTCTTGATAGCGCTGCTCAGTGCTTTGGCCGACGACGGATTTGTCCGGTCGAGCAGGTATGACGGCAGGGGTGTGGAGGGTTCCTTTTCGTCGGCCGTCTTGATGTTTCGCTCCTCGTGTGCCTTGATCGTCTTCTTCATCTGGATCTTCTCATTGTGGCGCTTCTTCTGGTAGAGTTTGGCTCGCAGGCCACGTAGGTTCTGCGCATCTTGAGACGCTTTGTGACCTTCACGAGCGGTCCGTTTTCTGATGCGCTCGTCATGATCCAGACGCTTGCCGTATTGTTGTTGAAAACGGCGAATATATTCGTTTTGAGGCTATGAAGATATGTTTTAGTATGCAGTATTCACCAAGACCTGTGGTCTACTCACCATCTTGGCGTTCTTGCTCGCGCATGGAGAAAAGTTCACCGTATGGTTAAGTTCGAGTATTCGTACGACGAGATTTCGCCGCGGACCCACCACCGCAAAACGAGGGCCCGGCTGGGGAGGCGGGGGGTGCCGGCGACCGGCACCACGCTTTATCCGAGCTTTGCTGGCTTGGACTTTCAGTGCTCCAACTGTCGCCGCAACAGGTGCTTCACCCATAAGCCAAAGCTGCAACGCTTAATTCTTTCCATCCCCGCCGTTGGAGCGTCTGTGATGAATTGTTATTTCTCACCTGTCGCAGGCATTCAATTTCTGTCATGAGCAGAGCATTGCTCCGCTGCGTCCTAAGGGCGCGAGCGTCCTCATCCCCCTTCTCACGACTCTCTTCACCTACTACTACTGTCATCCGCCCATTCACCGGCACGACACCAATCGTTGAGCCGTTACCGTCAAGCCAACACCCAAACAACGCCTCCAACCCGACCTCGAAGCAAGTACGCCCACTCGCCTTCAAGAAGAGCCATCCGACCGCACCTCCCACGCCCAATCCCGATTCCATCCACACCTTACTGCCCGTTCTCGCCGCGCAGCCGGGACACTACATTACCGTTCACATCCATGGTTTCCCCTATCTGGTTCAGGAAGGCGACCAGATCCGACTTCCTTTCCGAATGCCGGGTGTTGTTCCCGGTGACGTCCTCCGCCTCAATCGGGCGAGCGTGCTGGGCAGCCGCGACTATACCATGAAAGGAGCACCACATATCGACGAGCGCCTGTTTGAGTGCCGTGCTACCGTGCTGGGTACCGAGTCAGAGCCGTTGAGGATCAAGGTCAAGACGAAGCGGAGACAAAGGAGAGAGAGGCAGGCGAAGAGCAAACATCGATATACGATTTTGAGAATATCCGAGCTGAGCATAAAAAACTCGGAAGAGCTCGGGGACGCTCCAACAGCTTGAGTTGAGACTGGACTCTGTGTACAAAACGATCATGAGGAGAGGCACAAATGGCAGCAGCATTCGCATGTGGGTGGAACGGTGGTCCATATATTTCCCTTAATGAACAAAACGCGAGTTTCGAGCGTAAATTCGATGCGATTTGATTATCGAATGAGCGCAGCAGACACCTTAAGTCCTGTTCTCCCGCAAACACAGGATGGCACTTTCATCTCGCTTGAATCATGCAATCCGGCTGCCACATGAAGCCCTTCCCCCCAATCAGAGTATATATATGCGTCAATGACAGTAAGAAAACAAACGCAAGGGACCCCAAACACCAAGCTAGATAATGCCCGCCGAGATGCTCCAACGTCTTGTGGGGAATAATTGAAGTTTGAAAAGAAAGACAATCTGCTGCAGTTTACATCACTCCTGAGCCAAAGCCCACGTCAACTCTCCTTCTGTTCCTCTCCTGTTTTCTCTTTGAGGATCCCTTCAGGCTAGCGCCGGATTACGATGTCCGACTGGCCAGAGCTTTGCGTATGTTTGTCCAATATGCTTGTGGCCAAACACTCGCGCTCTCCGCCTCGGTTGGCATTCGTTCCCGACATCTCGTCACGACGCTCTGGATGATTCTACCCAGTAATTCTTCGTCAATTGGGAGGGCTTTATCGCCAACCTCGACCGGGTAGAGGAAAGGGTCAGTGTCGTGAAGTAGCTCCTCGCAGGTTGGTCGCATGTGCTGGTCCCGGTTGAGGCATCGCTTCATGGTCCGGAGCAGAGACGGAGGCACGAGCACCCCTCCGACGGCTCGAGAAGGAAACTCGATGTGATGATCCCAGTTGATGATGGCTTGGCATCGACTCATATGGTTGACGATGTGTCCGAAGGGAGGAACGCCGTAAACCATTTGATATAGGATGCAGCCAAGGGACCAGATGTCGCTCGGCTTGCCAAGCTTCATGAGTTTGGGACGACCAGGCAGCCGTCCGCCATGCGAGTTGTTCGAATCCACCAGCGACTCGGGTGACATGTAATTTGGCGTCCCAATCTGTGCCTCTCTGTGAACGTTGACAGTCTGGTCTGTCTGAATAGCGTTGGCTATACCAAAGTCGATGAGCTTCAGGCGTCCCCGCACGACAACAAAATTCGCAGGCTTCAAATCGGTATGCACCACATCGCACTGATGAACCGCCTGCAAACACTCGAGCATCTCCTTCCAATAGAATCGCACAAAGACGGGGTCGAACGTGGCCGAATCTCTGCCCTTGCGCATGTTTATGACATGCTGCAAATCCAGCTCACCCATCTCCATAAGCTTTAGAAGGTTGAGAAGTTAGTGACTGCATGCCGGAAAATTGCTTCCAAGATCAAAGGCTATGCTCCGCAGACTTACCAAAGTAAGGACTTGCTTCTCCGAATTCAATTCGTGGTCAAAAAGATCGATTACACGATCGACGCCCTGAAGCTTTTGCAGCAACTCTATTTCGCCTCTGTAACCCTTGATCGTAACCTCGTCTGCGTTTTCCAGAGACACTCGTTTGAGAGCCAACATCTTGCCGTTTTCTGCCGAGACGCGGTAGACCTTGGCGCTGCCGCCTCTACCGAGGCACTCCAATCTAGTATAGCACTTTCCGTTGACGCGGAGCACGTTTCGCCGCTGCTTAACTTGAGTTGTTGTTGCAGCTCCGGCCGTCGATGTTGCCGCCTCAAGTACAGACATCTTGGGAGGTGGAGGAGGAGCCGGACGATGGGGCGTGTTCTTCGGAATGAGCGCAAGCGGCTTCCTCTCGGGGGAGCTAACCTTTGCGGCAGCGACCTCAACGTGAATTGGTTGGACAGGGCCCTTTCGAAGATCATCAAGGGGCGCCTTGGGTCGCTTGAAACTGATGGGGTACTCGTTCTCCTGGTCGTGCATCGATGGGATCTCAATTCGTTTAGGCAGTATTTCTTCGGGCACATTGATATGGTCATGCTTTTGGACACGATCACGGGCAATGTGAGGAGGGGATGTCGGCAGATAGGAGTCGTGATGATCGGCGTTGGATGTTTGCCTTCTGTGGCCGGCTCTTGCCGCGGCGGTGCCACTGACAGGGCTCCCCGAATTGAAGTCGCGGTTTATATCAGGATAATGTGATGATACGGGCACATTGTCAGGGTGCTGACTGCCTGGTTCTTGGCTCGCAGCCATCTGATCGCCTTCGGCATGGCCCTCTGCGCGATCTGCGTCCACGTCTTCCTCACTCTGGCGCCGCTTACCCCGTCTCGCAGGGCCGCTGAGGAAGCTACCAGGAAGCTTGCCCGTTCGCTTGACACGCATAGAACTCTGCAGGTTGGGGTTCTCTTCATGCCGGCTTCTTGTCGATGGGTATCGTGAGGCACTGCCGTGGCCAGCGCTGACAGGGTTACGCAGTACGCTATCAGGCATCTCGGATTGGTCATATGGCGTATCCACACCGGACTTGTCAATGACAGAGCGATCGAGGATGGATCTTCCCGAGGAAGGTCCTGAGGACCCAACGCGGCTGCGGTTTCCTGCGGAGCCAACCACTATGCGCACAACCCGCTCCCTCTGTGAAGGCGTATTCACTTGTGATTGCGGCCTAGACGTAGGCTCTTTCTTCTCCTGTGCTGGCTTCTCATGGTTTTCCGACTGACTTGGCGGCCGTGCGGGTGGCTTTTGACCTGTAGCCCTTGAGATGGAGGTCGAGCGTCTGGCGCCGGGATGCATCTGATTCAAGCTATGAGACGTGCTGCTGAGGCGGACGACTCTCTTCCTGACCGGACTGGGTTCGTTGTTGGAGGGTTTGTCTTCTAAAATTGAGACATTTCCGCTGCCAGATCTCAAATGCCTTCCTTCCGAGGCTCGTTCGGGGCCTGTTGCTGGGGCTGGGGCCGAGGCCAGAATGGAACTGTTCAATGCACTTGTACGACGTCGGGTACGTGGCGGGGAAGACGGTGGTTTCGCGGCAGGACCTGGTTCGCCGTCGTTGAGGAGCGCTTTGGTGAGAGCACTAAGCTTCATAGGCACGGGAATCTCATCCTCGGAGCTGTCATCGTGGTACTGCTGCTGCTGCCGCGGGGGTTGGGCATCGGCAGCGGCTGCAATGGCGACGGCAGCGGCTTGAGTCTCGCTCCTGGTGAGCATCTGTCGTGAGGGCGGACGTCTGACAGCTTGGCGTTGCGACGTCCTTCGAAAGCCTCCCACGGCCATGGGAGTGGGCGATACAGTCGCCATTTCGATGACTGACGCGTTTGCGGCGCCAACAAAGCGGGCGAGGAGAGTCTGAAGCGATTTATGGCGAATTGATGCTGTTCGAGAGGCTTTTTACGCGTCGTGCACTTTCATGATCCAGAAATGAGCCGTAGCAACAGAAACCAAAAAGAAAAAAAAAGGGTAGACTATTATGTTCGGCGTCCAAGAGGCATCGCCAGAGACAGCGACAGGTATTTTGGTAGGGATATTTTGGACGTCGAGGTAAAGGGCCAATGAGAGCTGGGCCGGTTGCTGTAGGCAACCGGTATGGGAAGAGTGGGTCACCGACGACTGGGGGGTCCGTTGGAGGCAGACAGACCGCTCCAAGTTGCGTTGTTACAGATACTGGAGCGAGAATATTCGTATAAGACAAGTTAAGATCTGGTAACCAAAAACGAGCAGAGGAGTCAACAAACGCTCTACGGTATTCATTTCAACCTCCATCGATGCTTTGGAGATGTTCAAACGTGCGGCAAATGTCTGGCGTTTCCATGTATCCTTGCTCAATGAGAGAACTTGCATGGCGCTACTTAGTATGTGCAAGCATACGGAGTACACTCCTCACCGTTCGTGTATGTTGGAAAAATTGCTCGAACGTCGTTTTCCAGAAGAGACAAAGTGAACAACAAAAAGCCATTCAACATTATTACTTTATTTGGAGTTCAGTAGTACCCACAACCACATAGTGGCTACGCACCCCCCCCAAATGCGCAGATTTTACACCAAAACTCACCTTTTTCTTTATTTATTTATTCAAAATCTAGTTAAGTAATTTAGCTAGTTATTTAATTTTCCTATAAAAATCTTATTAAATTTTTT
>JADHZA010000232.1:0-34964 GCA_018831705.1 Torrubiellomyces zombiae
TTGACCAGTTGATACCCCGGGAGCTCTGTTGCCGCAGCTTCCATCGAATGCGTCGGTCGCTGCTGCGTCTACCAGGATCATGTCTGCCTCCGCACTTACTTGCATTTCTCACGTCATTGCTTGTGCTATTGAGTTTTCTCTCGTGCTTTCTCTTGAACTGTGATAGTCCCACGTATTTTTTGTGCTTCTTTCATCCCAACTTTCAGCAACCACCCAAATCCGTATATCAATGAGGTCCTGCTTCGCCGCTACCCGCCGCCTCTTCACCTCGAACGGGCCTACTTGGCTCCTCTTCCAACCCTTTGTCGGCTGTTAGAGCCAGTGCCAGGTCTCTTGCGGCCACTCACGGCTCCTTACATCATGGACCAGCCACGCCTTTGCAGGCTTCTTATCGCCCTGCTTCATATCCTCATCGCCGTCAGTCCTTTTTCTGCCGCGTACAATCTGGATCCTTCTTCAACTGGTACAGACTATCTGCTTCATGTTGTCTTATCATGTTGGTGCAATGACTTACCTCTAGCTTTTCCAGATTCTGTCAAATCCATCGCCAAGCAAATGGCCGAGGACATGGTCTCGTTTTACAGTGGTCATAAACCAGGCGGCACACCGGGCCTCTTACCGGAGCCATATTACTGTATGCCACCACCCACCCTTGCAACTTGCAAATTCACAGATTCGTCTTCATGTCCAAATCTCCCCTGTCTTTTCTCGCTCGCTGTCGTTTCTAATGCTATGGATTCCATAGGGTGGGAAGCTGGCGCCATGATGGGCTCACTTATCGAGTACTGGTATTATACCGGGGACGACTCATACAACGATCTTGTCGCACAGGCTCTCACGTTCCAGGTCGGCGAGCACAGCGATTACATGCCTCAAAACCAGACGCGAACCGAGGGCAATGACGATCAAGGATTCTGGGCATTGGCCGTCATGTCGGCCGCCGAGTACAACTTTCCCCATCCAGACCCCGAAAAGCCGCAGTGGCTGGCACTGGCACAGGCCGTCTTCAACACGCAGGCGGCACGATGGGAGACGCAAGATTGTGGCGGTGGCTTACGCTGGCAGATTTTCAACTTCAACGCGGGATACGATTACAAAAACTCCATTTCGCAAGCTTGCTTCTTCGCTTTGGGCGCCCGGCTCGCCCTCTATACGGGCAACAGCTCATATTCGGACTGGGCCGAAAAGACATGGGATTGGATGGTGGACATCAAGTTCATTGACCAGTACTGGCGCGTCTTGGACGGAGCGCACATTGGCGACAATTGCAGCCACACTGTACCCTACCAGTTTTCCTACAACGCTGCCGGTTTCGTCCTCGGCGCGGCAGCCATGTACAACTTCACCGAAGATCAGAAATGGAAGTTTCGTCTCGACAGTCTACTCAACGGCACCAAGGTCTTCTTCACTGGACCTCAAAAGAACATCATGACCGAGGTGGCTTGTGAGCCTGTCAGTCGCTGCAATCTGGATCAGCAATCATTCAAGGCATACATGAGCAGATGGTTCGCTGCCATCACCAAGTGGTCACCCTCCAGTTATGATTTTGTGATGCCGTACCTTCGTGCGTCGGCCGTGGCCGCGGCGAAGCAATGTGTCGGCGGCAGCAACGGGCGCATGTGTGGGCTCAAGTGGAATCAGGACAAGTATGATGGCACCACAGGCGTCGGCCAGCAGATGGCAGCCATGGAGGTGACGCTCTCTTGCATGATTGCCCGTAGATCCTCTCCCTTCACCCACAGCAACGGCGGCACAAGCAAGGGCGACCCCGGGCTCGGCAGCTACGACATCGGGCGCACGCAACCTAGTAGCGCCAAAACGAGGACGATAACTGCGGGTGACAGGGCTGGCGCAGGCCTCCTCACTGGTGCCGTCATCCTCGCCATGGTTGCTACCATCATCTGGATATTCTTGGACGAAACTTCGGACAGAAGCTCGTTGGATCAACTCAAATCCTTCGGCCGCACGACAGTTGCCTCGACAGCGGCTCTCGCTGCAAGTGCAAAGACTGCAACCATTCTCAGCCGAAAGGCGCAGCTGGATGGCGCTGGTGATGAGAAACCCGAGGTTGATATGATGGCCGAAGGGAAGACAGCTTCACGATCCAGTGAGGAAAATCATCGGCAGACCCCGGAATCGTCCTCGATACGAGTGGCGCACGTTCGTAGGGAGAGCGGTGCTCATCAGCGACGCCTGTCCAACATGCCGCTGGGTTGGCCTCACAATCCAACAATCCGGAACAGCACACTCGAGTCTGCCTCGGCACGGTACTCGCTCGGCCGATCCTTGACATCTGAGGAGCAGACAAAGGAGGCGCCCATGACTACCACGTCCGACTCCTCCAACACGCTACGATAACGCACTCGAGAGGGCACGAGGGCTGTTTCCTTTTTGTAAAATTAATTCTCAGTCATGATTCACGAGGCACGTACAGGTCAAATACTTTATTCGTACAGTTCGGAACCGAAGATATCCCTGGGTCGGGCGTTTGATGAGTTTTGATGAGACGGTAGGTGAAATGTGAATTCAGCCAAGTACGGAGCATCTTAGTGACGGACATATAAATTAGGGCTACGTGGTGATAGCGAGGATTATAACGCTATCTGTCAATGTCTATCGCTGGTTTTGGGCCAGGATAAAGCGGTGCTACTAGTAGATGATAGAGTGGAATGAGCAGCGACATTGATGATCATGAACAAGCTCTTCCTATTTCTGCGTCTGAGATAGGGCCAGAAGGTGACGTTTTGGAGGCGATGACAAGGTCTAGCTGTCATAAGAATTCACCGTCTCGCATTTCACGATGGATAGGTAATCTCGTCGCCGAACAACGCACAATGGACGCGCGGACCTTTGCTCCGAGAGAGGGCGGAGTTCCGCCTCGGCTCCACTCGGCCACGCCCCGGCTCCAAACAAGGGGCGCCAGCCGATGCTCTTCAGGTTGCGAAAGTTGCTCCGTCATTCTGCACGGCAGACCGTCCGGGGACTGGAACCAAGAAGCATGTCGTCGCTGACGTCTCGAGAGCGCAGAAATGCTCCTCCACGGCGCAAGGCATGCACGTCGTGTATGCAGGCTAAACGTCGCTGTGACTTGTCATTCCCCACCTGCACACGGTGCCTGAATCGCAGGATTACTTGCAAATATCCATCGAGGCCGGCAGTCCGGGATTGTGTCGACGTGTCCTCGCCGACCATCAGTCTCGACCTGGATCTCGAACTAACCGCGAATCCGTCCATATATGGGGCTTTCGGCCATGTGGGCCAGTTGCCTGTCGAGGGAGTCTTGAGTCTGAACGACTTGACATCCTTGCTGCTCCCCACGAATCATGAGCAAGGCGCGGACTCTATTCACCCACCAGCCCCGGCGGCGATTTCAACAACTACGGGGATTTTCGAGCAACAAGTGGAAGATGGTACAATGAAGAAGTTGACATACGCCCTATTGCAGATAAGAAGGGCCCCATGGACCATGGTGCTGGCAACACAAACGCCCTGGAGTCATCCTTTACTATACGCCCATGACATGCCTAGATCTATGCAAGGTAAGAGAAAGACCCGCCACTACTATCACCCTCCATCAGCACCTGAACGCAGAAAACATACTCACCCTGTGATTAAAAAGATGCTCACGCCTCCTGTGCCCTCTACATGGCCAAGACCTGCCTCAACGAGTCCATCATCTTCTCCGCCATTGAATCCCGCGTTCGCGAACTCATCGCCTCCCCCAAACCTACCACATTCTCCAGTATCCTTGCTCGCACGCACGCCCTTATTCTCTATCAAATCATGCGTTTCCTCGACGGCAACGTCACCGCTCGCGCCGCAGCCGAACAGACCATGCCATGCCTCGAAGAAGCCGCCATGCAACTCCTCGCCCAAACAACGTTTGACATTCCATCCGACACGTCCTGGCGCGACTGGATCGTCCATGAATCAGCTCGTCGCACCGTTTTCGTCTGCTTCTATCTCTTGCAGGCGTTCAGATACCTTGCAGGGTATGATGTCAGTCAGTGCGATGGGAGGCTCGTCCTGTGCCGCTCGATGACGCTGTCGTCGAGCCTTTGGGACGCGAGGACGGAGAAGGAGTTTGCGAGGATCCGTGGTGATGGCGGCTTTTACGTCGTCGAGGGGGCGCGGTTTGATAGAATCATGAGCGAGGCCGAGGCCAAGGAGGTGGATGAGTTTGGCAGGTTGTTGGTCACGTCGCTTGTGGGCATTGATGAGGCGGCTGTGTGGTTTGCCATGAAGGGGAGCCCGTTGCAGGGACTTGAGAATGTTGTGTGTTAGAAGTAGAGGTGTTGCAAGTCGTCAAATTTTAATCAGCGGGTTGATACATGTAATCAGCGAGTTGATACATGTTTAACCCGAGAGAATGCTGTGTGGCATTTGATGATGGGGGAGAAGACGCGGCCGCGCGGAAGAATGGTGACGATCACTCTCGCAAGGATATGCATTGCAATTCTATAACCTTGTGTAGCCTTTGAAACCATCTCGTTACATTACGCTTTTAACGCTTTTGGACTTCGAACATGTCCATGATAGCACTGTAAAGTTACAAGTGGAACTCTATCCATGCGCTTCACTTTCGCGGTATAGGGTAGGTTCAGCCATAAAGTAGGACTAGTCACGACGACCGTTGTATTAGTAAATGTTGGCCTCGACTGACTCTTGAGACATGCTGACTGACACCTGAAACGACATCCATCCTACCGCCAAAAACCAATCCTACAGCTGCGTTGGGCTCGAAGGAGGCCGTGCAAGGCGCAACATCGACATGCGAAAAAGAACAATGGTGCCGCGGGCAAGATGAACATGGATCAACTCGACACGAAGCCGCCAAGGGGCCGTCGCGCCGACAATGCATCTCTGCTCTCCCCCATCGCATACGATGACGACGCCTCATCCCTGCACTCCCGAAGTGACCAGGACACCGATAGCGACGATGACAAACTGCAAAAGCACGCGCGAAACAGCCGCGAGCTGCGTGCCGCCGACCGTATCGTCCTTATGGAGGAAGATGAACTCGATCACCTGGTCACCAGGTCGAGGAAGGAGAAGGAACGGCAACGACGGGCTTCAAACTTGGCGGTGCCAAACCCTCTCAAGATCTTCGGACGACGGTCAAGCCTGGCAAACCCGTCGTCAGCAGGCAATCCGAGGGAAGACTTGACATTTAGCAAGAAAGATCAGCGACGAGCGAGGCGCAAGCAGAAGAAGAACAAGCTGCTAAACGACGCTCGCGATGGAGAGGATGGCGAACTGATGTACGAGATGGAAGAAGGAGGGATGAGAACGGGCAGCTCATCAGGGACCAGTACCGACCCAGAGGACAGCGAGGAGACGGACCGGCGGCATCTACATTTTCACACCCAGGGCAAGGCGCAGCATGGGCGACGATGGCGACGCTGGATTCTCATCCACTCTCTCATCGCCATTGGATTTGCCATCCTAGTCTTGATTGCGTGGAAACTCTCGATCAACCGCAACAGTGGACGGCTGAAGCATTCCATACTCAGCAATGGGACGGCGCTCTTTGGACCGACGACCATCATCCTTAGCCTAGACGGCTTTCGTGCCGACTTTGTCCAGCGAGGCTTGACGCCGAACTTGAACGGCTTCATCAAGAACGGAGTTTCGCCCCAGTACATGATGCCGTCATTTCCCTCGCTCACGTTTCCGAATCATTATACGCTGGCCACGGGACTGTATCCCGAGTCCCATGGCATCGTAGGCAACACCTTCTGGGACCCCACGCTCAAGGCCGAGTTTTACTACACCGACCCGGCTCGAAGCTTAGATCCCAAGTGGTGGAGGGGCGAGCCGTTCTGGGTCACGGCCGAGCAGCAAGGCCTCCGCACAGCGATGCTGATGTGGCCCGGTACCGAGGCGCACGTCATGAATGTTGAGCCGACATATCTGGAGAATTACAACGGCAAAGAGCCGTTGGCGGACAAGGTGGCACACATAATGGAAATGCTGGACAAGCCTGGCCAGGAAAGCGAAGGCACTGTCGACGCGAAGCAAATGCGGCCGCAGCTTATTGCCGCCTACGTGCCCAACGTGGACTCGGACGGACACAAATATGGTCCGAATAGCACGGAGATCCGGAGCACAATCAAGAAAGTGGACGACATGCTCGGCTACCTGTTCAAGGGCCTGGAGGACCGCAACTTGACGGAGATTGTCAATCTCATCCTGGTATCTGACCACGGCATGGCCACGACAGATACCTCGCGCCTACTCCAGCTCGAAGACCTGGTCGACACGTCCAAGATCGAGCATACAGACGGCTGGCCCCTGTACGGGCTACGACCCAAGGACGACAAGGACATCCCAGCTCTGCACGGCGCGTTGAAGGAAAAGGCGTCACTGAACCCCAACTTTGACGTATATCTGCGCGACGTCGACATGCCGGACAACTATCATTTCTCCAACAATGAGCGCATTGCCCCGCTGTGGATCGTACCCAAGGCAGGCTGGGCGATCGTCACAAAGGACGAGTTCAACGTGGCGGAAGCGAAGCGGAAAGGCTCGGTATACCATCCCCGCGGCTTGCACGGCTACGATCACGAGCACCCCCTGATGAGGGCGATTTTCGTCGCACGAGGACCAGCGTTCCCGCTCAAGGGGAACAGTCTGCTGGAACCTTTTCGTACGTCGGGCTTGTTTTTCTTTAAACTACCTCGTGAATGAGCGCTGACACTGTGGATCTAGATAACATCGAAGTGTACAACATCGTGTGCGACTCGCTCGGCCTCCAGCCCCATGCCAACAACGGCACGGTTCGCCTCCCGCTCAAAGCCGTGGGCACCCACGATGACAAGCCCGCTATCGAAGAGCCGCAGGACCCACCGACGCATACACGTCCACCACCCTTGCGTCCGACGCTGCCAGGCTCACCGTCGCCCACTGTTGCGAGGCCGGTGCGACCGCCGAGACCGTCTGCCACGCAGGTGGGGGCTGAGGAGGACTCTGGACAGGATGGAAAGACGACGTTCAAGGGAAGAGTCATGGCTATCTGGGACTGGGTGGCTGACGAGGTCGAGAAGGTTTGGCAGAAGATTACGGGGTCAGAGTGAGAAAAGTGTTCTGTACAGGTATATGCATTTCTTTTGTTTGTTCGAGGAGTCTCGCGTCTGGTTAGCGTTCTAGGCTGCTTGTCTTTGAGAGTTGTGTTTATGTACTGAGTACCCCGGCATACATTGCTTTTGCTGCGCAAGGTGTTTTTTCGTCCCGTCCTTTTGCGGCACCTGAGATGAGTACTGTGGATGTAGAGTTGCCTGTTGGGCATTGCTCGTCGTGTCATGTATGCGCCTTTCTTGGCGGCTTACGAGGCAACGGGCTGTGGCGTGGGAGGAGGTGTTAAGGGAAAATTGTGGTACAAGTCGAGCATGGATTTGGTGTAATTACTTGAGGGTGTGGAGCCGTGAAGGAGTTGGCTTTGGACGCATTTCAAATATGAACATTGCTTCGAATCGAACAGTCAGGTACGGTGATCGATTCTTGAATTGCGTAGATTGGCTATCGTCGTAGGGTATCGTAAGCCAGCCATTGTTCACGAAGTATGTAAGCTTGGTGAATGAGAGTGCTATTAGTAACACATTAATACCTCTCTTCTTGTAGTGATATTATGTATTACAAGGGTGTCAGGCATCAAGGAAGGCGTAATTATATTGAGGCTCCACCCGCCCTCTTTGTTCGTCATGGCTGAGCTTATCATGCGGCGATAACGAGATGAACAACGACGCCTTCCTGCTTAGCTCTGCCTACCGTATTTGCAAAGTTGTGATATGAATCATGATAGGAATATCGTTCTGCCAACCTCGATTCGCGCCATTCTCTTCCCGTCTCCTACGCTCAGAACGGTGCGACGTCGCACACGGCAACTGAGCGACCAAGCTTTCCATCGCCTGCCCCTCGATCTGCGGTTGTTGATACAAGCCCAACCACCTGCTCCCGCCACCGCTGTACGAATGCCTGCGACGTCGCCACAGTCCGGCTGCTCGCGGAACCAGCCATGGCGGACACGGATGCGCTGAAGGAGGAGTTGATCGTCCAGCAAGTCATACTGGAATCCTTGCAGGATGAGGATTACGAAGGCATCGAGGAGCATCGGGCTCAGGCCAGGAGCGAGATTGCCCGCTGCAAGGCTCTCTTGAAGTCGCAGGCCGCGAAACACGGTCAAGGTGTGTGTATGTGTGTCTGCGGTATATATGCGCGCGCGTACGCATCATGCCCCCTTTGCGGCTCTTGCTATCTCCCCTTGCGGCTGGTTGGCGCTTAATTATCATGTTATATCTTGGGTTGGACGATCCATGTACACGTGGTCCGATGCTGACCATGACGTCCGCGCTGTAGCGTCTGCCACTGGGGAGCCTGATGGAGAATCGAGTCACCAGTCACGACCGTCGACTTCGCAAGGTGAGTTGAAGCAAGCGTCGCCGGCGCATTGTTGTTGTTTTTGCCATTGGTCCTGAATATTGCAACTTTGTTCTTTGGGGGGTGTCGTGCCGGCATTCACGCGGCCTTGGCCATCTCGTCCTCCTATCATCGTGAGGTTTCACAATGTACGCTTGCTGCCTATGGAAGGGCGACCTATGAATTGCGCAGCACGTGCACATAGCAATTTGTTTATGTCTGGACGAGCTTGTTCATGTATTTGTCTCTTCTTTTTGCCCCGTTCCCATGTTAGCCCTCGGCACCCAGATGATTTCACTGGCGGCAAGTGTCTAGCCCAAGGCGAAAGTGAACCGCCAGCTGGCTCGCAGCTGCAGTGGACGGGCCTCCTTGTCCAAGCATTTTGCAGTTACTTTGGGTCTACTGTAAAAAAACCTTCCTGTTTTCCCCCAACCTCTCTCCTTAGCAACAGTTTCACAACGCGTCACATACTTTTTTTTCCCACACTGACGCGCCTCGACTGACGCTGGTACAGAGCGACCTCGCGTTGTTCCTCAAACACCAACCAAGATGTCGGACATGTCTGGCGGCGGTGACAATTGGCAGTCGCCGTATTCCTTTGGCTCTTTACCAAGTCGAGATAGAAAGCGCCATCTGGACGTGGATGCCTTTGAAGCTTCCCAGTCTCGAAACAAGTCTCGGCGGACCACGCCGTCACCCAACGGCGAGTCCGTGGATGTCATTGATCTCACCGGGTAAGACGTTCTTTGTCCACAACGGTCATCTCATAGGTTGCTTACGATGTTGCAGAGACGATGTCGAAATCGATTCAAACTACATCGCTCAACAAATCGAGCAATCGCTATCATCAAGAAATGAGCAGATTCAAAGTGACAGGGACCTGGCCCTGCAGCTTTCAAGTCAAGAGCCAGACCAGATTCCAGCTCAGAGCTCGTCTCAGCAACAACTCCCTCAGAGCACAAACAACGGGTTCACCAGTGCCTTCAACAGGCTAATGGCGGCGCAACGTGCCAACGGATGGAATTCATACCTCAGTCAATCTGAAGCCCCTGCTCCGCAAAACCCAACGCCGCCTATTCCGGGAGCCTACGACCCGCAGTGGGATGTTCTGTCCCAGATGCCGTCTACACCACCCATGTGGCAAAGCATGCAGCCAACATCTGACTCTCTAGCAAGATACCAGGCTCCGCAACCTACGACTCAACTAATGGATCCTAATTCTTTCGTGATACCTACGGATGCCCAAATTCTTGGCACCAGTCCATGGCCAACGAATCACGCGAATCCCGGCTCAAGCTTTGTTTCGTTTCGCCAACCTCAGGCCCCGAGGCCTCGGCCAGACTTTTTGCAAAACCTTGTCAACACAACTGGCTTGTTTGATTTCTCGAACGGGCTAGATCACATGGGGAGACCACTCTCATCCAGGTTGATGAATTTTCTAGACGACGATGTGGACACATCCGGCGTTTCGGACAAAGAGCTGGATGAGCTGCTGCAGAACATTCGTCCCGACTTGGACGTTGGTAAGAGGAGTCGAGATGGAACCCCGGCAGGGCTTAAGTATTCGCTGTATCACCATCAGGAGCTCGCCGTCACCTGGATGAAAAAAATGGAGGAGGGAACCAACAAGGGTGGCATCCTAGCTGATGACATGGGGCTTGGCAAGACGATTTCCATGCTCGCTCTGATGCTCTCAAGGCCCGCAACGTCGCGCCCCAAAGTCAGTATTGATGGAATTCCTGGAAAACTTTCAACGCTTGAAAGCTAACACATCCCGCCAGACAACCCTCATCATTGGTCCAGTCGCTCTGATTCGCCAGTGGAAAGAGGAAATCATGAACAAAACGAAACTCTCTCATCGCTTGTCAGTTTTCATCTACCACAATCGAAAGACAACAACCGAGGAACTTCTCAAGTACGACGTCGTAATGACCACGTACGGAAAGATATCTCAGGAATTAAAGCGCCTGGAAAAATTCCTGGAACAAAATGCTCACGGAGTCATTGACTGGAACGACCAGACTACCGCAGTCAAGTTTCCGCTCTTGCATCCGAAGAACGCGGTTTTCCATCGGGTTGTGCTTGATGAAGCGCAATGCATCAAGAATCGCAATACTCAGACAGCCAAGGCGTGCCACCGGGTCAAAGCGACCTATCGATGGTGCCTCACAGGTACCCCCATGATGAACGGCATTGTCGAGCTCTATTCCCTCGTGCGTTTCCTTCGCATCAAACCATACACTGTTTGGGAGCGATTTCGACAAGTGAGTCAATGATGCGCCTGGCTACTGGATCAAAACTAACATGATGTCAGGCCTTTGGCGTTCTATTTGGTCAGAAGGGCGACCCAAAACATGTTGCTATGGATCGTCTTCGGGCGCTACTCAAGGCTATCATGCTTCGACGAAAGAAGAACTCAAAGATAGATGGCGAGCCCATCCTTAGGTTGCCAGAGAAGACGGAAGATGTCGTCTACGCCGAGCTTTCCACCGATGAGCGAGACTTTTACACGCAGCTCGAGCAAAAGGCACAGGTTCAGTTCAGTAAATATCTGCGCGAGGGTAGCGTGGGCAAGAACTATTCGAACATATTGGTGCTTCTCCTTCGACTTCGACAGGCTTGCTGCCACCCTCACTTGAATTTGGACGTGGACGATGCCGGCCTTCCCATGGACGATGACGAGATGGAAGAGCTGGTCAAGGGACTGGACCAAAGCATTGTTGAGCGGATCAGGACCATGGAAGCATTTGAGTGTCCTATATGCTACGATGCCGTTCAATCGCCTTCGTTCTTTATTCCGTGCGGACACGACAGCTGCAAAGATTGCCTTGTCCGTATTGTGGCGAATGCTACGGCTGTTAATCTTCAAGAAGGCCAAGAGAGCGATAGGGCTAGGTGCCCGGTGTGCCGCGGTGAATTCGATCCAAACAAGTGTTTTTCATACGATGCTTTTCGCAAGGTTCACATGCCTGAAACTGTCGCATCCGCTGAAATTTGCGGTGATGACCTGTCGGACTCGGACAGCTCTGAAGACTCAGACTCAGACTCGGATTCGGATGTCGACACAAAAGGCAACCTAAAGGGATTCATCGTAAACGACGACGAGGAAGAGGATCTGGATAAGCTCGAGGACCTGGCACGAGAAGCATCGTCGGCTCCAAAGGACCCATCGTCAAGCAAGGAGACCACAGGAGGGAAGAAGAAAAAGAAAAAGAAGTCCAAAGGAAAAGGAAAAGCGAAGAAAAGTGAAGTTCGACCCTCCATGCTCAAATCTCTCCGCCACGAAGCCGTCAAGAATCGAAAAGCGTACAAGAAGTACATGAATTACCTGCGCAAGACCTGGATGCCCGCCGCCAAAGTCAGCGAGTGCCTCAACCTTCTCAAGACCATTGCTGCCGCCGGCGAAAAGACCATCATCTTCTCCCAATGGACCCTCCTCCTCGACCTGCTCGAAGTAGCCATGTACCACGACCCGGACTTTGCTCACATCGCCACTCGTCGCTACGACGGCAGCAAGACGGGAGATGAGCGAAACAATGCCGTCCTCGATTTCCGAGAGAAGCCCGAAGTGACCATCCTGCTCACCTCGCTTCGCGCCGGCAACGCAGGACTGAACCTCACGGCCGCCTCGCGCGTCATCATCATGGATCCCTTCTGGAACCCGTACATTGAGATGCAGGCCATCGATCGAGCGTACCGAATCGGGCAGACCAAAAACGTCAAGGTGTCTAGGATCTTGACGCGCGAAACGGTCGAGGACAGGATCGTCGCCCTCCAGGAGAAGAAGAAGGAGATTGTCGAGGCGGCCCTGGATGAAACGGAGAGCATGAAGATTGGACGCTTGACTACGGGAGAGCTCAGGTTTCTCTTCAATGCGTGAGCCACTTTTCCCCTGTTACTTTCTCCTTAATGCGTTTTGAGAGACGAGGCTTGTGCGATTAGTGGAGGATCTGGCGTAGGGATTTTAGGGACCTTGCTTATTCAGGGACACTCGGAGCTGTCTTGTAACGTGGTCGTGCTTGGCTTATATTATCAAGATGCAAAGGGCTACAAAGACTGGAAATGTGGTAGTTTTTGGCTCAATTATTCGGGACTGAGTCGCTGGGTTTACGATAGATGATAAATTGACACGATTGGGCTTTTGCTATTTCGCTGTTGATCCTGCCTATCAGAGAGCTAATATCCTTATTGAACCAAACATTCTTTTTCTATCTGTAATCCGATTTTTCCTTGTGTCAAATATCGCGTGCGCCTACCTAGTCTATATTGTAGGATTAAGCGTCGCTGCCTCCCTCACAGCGTCTTGAAAAGACGACGGCGCAGCGGCATCGTCCGTCCACCGCCACGTGCGACCCGCCTCGCTCGTGAGCACCAACGCAACCGCAGACGTAGAAGAATCCTCCTGGATAGCAAAGTGCATGCCCGCGTCGTCTCTGTCCGCATCACGAATCGAAGCACCCTGATCGGTGTGTACCCAGTTCCGTCCATCGACGAGGACTGACTGTGTATGTCGGGCGAGAAAGCGAGCGACAGCCGTGCCCAGGTAATCCGTCAACGCCGAGAGCGACGAGTACCCCTCTGCGAACGGCTGCATCGCGGACGCGGGCTGAACGACGGTGTAGTGCGTCGCGGTGACGGGGAAGAGAAATGTCCGAGCGCGCAGGATAAACACGGCGCCAGGGATGGTGGTCAGACGACATGCGAATTCGACGGGTTGTAGCATGTTCCTGAGGAGTGTTTGCGCAGATGTCTGTCCTGTGTCGGTGTGGCGTGGTGTCTCGAGACGGAAGGACGAGGCCAGACCTGCTTTCTGGAGCGCCCTGCTGAGGTTGCCGATGTACGTGGTGCAAGACTGTATGCTGTGGAGGGATGTGAAGCGTGCGATGACGGGGCGAAGGAGGGCGTAGGTCTGCGATCCTCGTGAGCGGGAAACGTGTGGTGGGATGGGGCGCGTTCTCATCAGCTCGTTGTAGCGGTGGGCGTAGCTTAGCAGAAGGTGCAGCGAGAGCGAGATGGTCTCGGCTATGTTGTTTTCGGGGAGGGTTGCGTCGGTCTGGGGACATGAATGGAGCGGCTGGAGCTGGAGGGTGATTTTGGTATGACCGAGGAGACAGGTGAGACGGGGACCCTCGAGGCGAACGTCGTAGGCGGCGAGGGTGCGGGCTTCGCGCGTCAGCTCGTGCCATAGTTCCTGTGAGAAGATGGTGTTCCTGGCCTCGAGCACGCGGTTCTGTAAAGATTCGTCGCTGGAGTGTCGTCGATGCGGTGTGCATCTACCCACGACCTTGCCGTCCCTCTCGCATGTCACCACCAGACCCTCCGAGTCGCCGCCCAGACGTGCTATGTCGAGCGCGACGGACCCGGTCTCTGCTCTCCTCATGGGAGCGAGGCCGTTGTGCTTGAACTCGGGCGAAGCTGGGATCACTCTATATCAGTGATGGGAGACACAGAAGGGTGGCTCAAACGTACCCTCTGAAAAGCCAAAGCGAACACCGAGGGTATGTCGCTCGTTGGGCACTTTGCAGACCGACCATCCGGCGTTTTTGACAGACACGACGTCTTCCCAGTACCGACTCTCGGCTTCGACTTCTCTTTGCAGGAAGGCACTCGCTTCCTGTGCCGAGTTCTTGGTTCTGTTGATCCCCATGAGTGTCCAGCCCAGCGCGACCTGCTGGCCGTCTTTTCGTCGTGCCGAGTCCACGTTTGGCTCGTCGAGCTTGTCGGCCCCGAGCGTGCCTATGCCGACCATGTCGCGCAGTTGTTGGGAGAGCGTGAGGCCGGCCTGTGTGGGATTCTGCTTGGAGAGAAGAAGGGAGAGCGAGTCGAGGGTCAGCATGGCTGTGTTGCCGGCGATGCTGGGGAAGGTGTTAGCGAGGGCATTGGTGGGATGAAGGGTTGCGCTGCGCACTCTATGTTTTTTAACACTTCTATGCGGGCCATGTTTGCGTCGTGATCGGCAGACTCGTCGTCGTCTTCGGCTTCATCTTGGTTGTCGGCGTCCACCATGGAGACGTCCCCGTTGGTGGAGGCGTGTGCCTCGGCTGCGCTCAGCTTGGACTCTGTGACGGCGCGGAAGCCTCCCGGTTGCGCATTGACGCGTGAGATGAAGTCGCCGAGGTTGCTGGGCGCCTTGTCGGCCACGGGAAAGGGCCGTATCGAGAGCGGTGGCCCTTGGCTCTGGCTGGATGCCATGGCTGCTGCGAGGCAGGGCTGGTCTTGGCTTGTGCGAGCCTCATACAAGTTGGGTGGAGTCGTTTGCTGGGGGCGGGTCGTCACGGAGCCTACAGTTGGTGTTGCAGCTCCGACAGCTTCGTGGGAGCGAAACGTAACAGATTGAATGTGCTCAATGGGATGGTGATGGGAGATAATTGGTGGTGCGGGTGCGGGATCGCGTCACAGAAGGCTGTAGCTGGAGCTTGGCGCGGCAGGTGGCCTGAGATGTGCCCCGCCATCATGCCACTGCTGACGGTGGCCGATGATGGAAAAAAGAGTAAGTCTTGTTCAGAATCAATACTTGTATACGCACCTAATGCATGATTCAATGATGGCTGCAGGATCTATCCGGTATTACTGTATGGTATGTAAGTATCAATGGGTGAATCAGAGGCTGGGTGACCGACGACAAGCTGGCACATCGGCGCATTGTGTCGCCCGAGCTCTCCCATTCGCTGGCCAAGAGTGACGTGGTGGATGGTGCATGCTGCTGCCAGTGACAAAATTGGCTGACTGCGCCTGTGCCCCTCAGTGCGCCTCGAGGCCTGTATTACAAGCCCCTCCATTGCGTCCCCCTCCCCCTCTTGGCCCTCATCCTCCGGCCTGGCCAGACCTGCCGTCTTCCCTTGCTGCATCACCCAAGGTAGCAAACATTCCACCCGCCGGCCCTCTTGGCACTTTCCCGTGGCTTCTCGGAGCCATTGGAACCATGCCTCTGTGAATGCTCGGCCGTTCCTATAAACAGCTTGCAGCCCGACCAGTCGATATCCTATTCGCATCTTTTCGAAGCATCTTTATGACACTCTGGCGAGCTCTATGCCACGGCATTTCCTACCCTGCTCGTAGCTTGACTCTTCCGCCATCGACCCCAGAGCCTTCCGTCGCAATGGCGACAAAGAAAAAGATTGCCGTCATGACCTCCGGAGGCGACTCCCCAGGCATGAACGGCGTCGTGCGCGCTGTCGTGCGCATGGCCATACACATGGGTTGCGACGCTTTTGCCGTCTACGAAGGATACGAGGGCCTGGTGCTAGGAGGAGATCTGATCAAGAAGATGGAATGGCACGACGTGCGAGGCTGGTTGTCCGAGGGTGGCACGCTCATCGGAACCGCTCGCTGCATGGCCTTCTACGAACGACCTGGGCGCATGACCGCGGCCAAGAACATGGTCCTCAACGGCATAGATGCTCTCATCATCTGCGGCGGAGACGGCTCTCTCACCGGAGCTGACAGGTTTAGGTCCGAGTGGCCTTCCCTTCTCGACGAGCTTGTTGCCAACGGCGAGCTTACCACGAGCCAGATCGCGCCCTACAAGCACCTCAACATTGTGGGCATCGTGGGCTCCATCGACAATGATCTTTCCGGCACAGACGCCACCGTCGGCTGTTATTCTGCCCTGTCTCGAATCTGTGAGATGGTGGACTACATTGAAGCCACGGCGTCCTCGCACTCGCGCGCCTTTGTCATCGAGGTCATGGGACGTCACTGTGGCTGGCTGGCCCTTCTTGCTGGTGTCGCTACCGGCGCCGACTTTGTCTTCATTCCCGAACGTCCCCAGGAGCACGACTGGAGGGAGGACATGTCGACTGTGGTGAAGCGGGTGAGTCAGGTCTTTCGCGAGGAGGCACAAACCTCCTTGTTAGGGCTATATTGGCCAACGCTAACCATCTGGTCGTCCTAGCACCGCAAGCTGGGCAAGCGCAAAACCATCGTCATCGTCGCCGAGGGCGCTCGCGACAAGAATGGCAACAAGGTCACGCCCGTTGAGATCAAAGACCTGCTCTCCGACAAAAGTGAAACGGGCCTCGGCCTCGACACGCGAATCACAACCTTGGGTCATGTTCAGCGTGGCGGAACCGCCGTTGCGTACGACCGTATGCTTTCAACTCTACAAGGCGTCGAGGCCGTCAAAGCGGTCCTCGAAGCGACCCCCGAGACCGAGACTTGCTTCATAGCCGTCAACGAGAACAAGATTGTGCGGAAACCTCTGATGAAGGCTGTCGAGGAGACGCAGGAAGTAGCACATGCAGTCGAGGCCAAAGATTTCGAAAAGGCCATGGGTCTGCGCGACACGGAGTTCGCCGACCAGTACAACTCGTATATCACGACGACCAACGTCATGGTAGATGATAGCAAATTGCCGGAGAGGAGTGTGAGTGACGCTCCCCTGCAACTTCTTCGATTTCCCAGTACTGACGCGCTCCCGCACGCAGAGAATGAAGATTGGCTTCATCAACGTAGGGGCCCCGGCTGGTGGTATGAACGCCGCTGTGCGTGCCGCCGTCGCCTATTGCATCGGCCGTGGCCACCAGCCCATGGCCATTCACAACGGGTTCGCTGGGTTTGCCCGACATCACGACGACAAGCCCGTAGGATCCGTCCGGCCTTTTGACTGGCTCGAGGTGGACAGCTGGGCCAGCAAAGGAGGGTCAGAAATCGGCACCAACCGCGAGCTTCCCGAAGAGTCTGGCATGGAATTGATCGCAAACTTGATCGAACAGTACGAGTTCGATGCGCTTTTCATCGTCGGCGGCTTCGAAGCCTTCCACGCCGTCTCGCAGCTGCGGAAGGCACGGGACCAATTTCCATCACTCTGCATTCCCGTCTGTCTTTTGCCGGCCACCATATCCAATAACGTGCCCGGGACCGAGTACTCATTGGGGTCCGACACATGTCTGAACGAACTCGTCAACTATTGCGACAAGATCAAGCAGTCGGCCTCGGCGACTCGACGACGCGTGTTCGTCATTGAAACGCAGGGCGGTCGTTGCGGCTACATCGCCACGATGAGCGGCCTCAACGTCGGAGCGTCGGCCGTCTACATCCCCGAGGAGGGCATCAGCCTCGAGATGCTCAACGCCGATGTGATGCATCTCAAGGACGTGTTCCGAAAGGACACGGGGCAGTCGCGCGCCGGGCGTCTGATTCTCGTCAACGAGAAGGCCAGCAAAGTGTACGACGCCAAGCTCATCGCCAGCATCATCCGGGAGGAGGCCCACGACCGCTTCGAGAGTCGTGAGAGCATCCCCGGCCACGTCCAGCAGGGAGGCGTGCCGTCACCGATGGATCGATGCCGCGCCGTCCGACTGGCGATCAAATGCATACAGCATCTCGAGGACTTTGGCCGCAACGCGCACAATCGAGTCAAGAAGGACCCCAATAGCACATCTGTTATCGGCATTCAAGGTTCCGAGGTCGTGTTCACGTCCATGAAGGCCCTCGAGGAGCAAGGCACCGACTGGCCCAACCGTCGCCCGAAAGCGGCGCACTGGCTGGCCGTGCGCGCGGTCGTGGACATCCTGGGTGGGCGACCGAAGTATCCGGAGCCGGAGAAGAGCCTGACGGGGCTCATTGCCAAGGACACGAAGCGCGGGATTGTCTGAAGGGAGTGTTTTGGATTTTTCCTGCAGGAGTTGAATCTGAGCATAGAGCTTCATCCCTCCAGGCTTCTCAAGCACAGCTGTGGGTCGGCAGATGAGTCGTACGACTGGGGCAGGTGAAGACGGTGCATTCTGAGCTGGGGCTATGTATGGGAATTCTTGCGTCGGACAGAACTATCATGGGCGTCACTCTACATGAAGATGAAGGCGATTTACCGATTCTCCTCTGCTGTTTCTTTCTCTCACCCTCTCTCTCACACACACATAGATAACAGGCGCAATATCCTTTGGGTGCAGGCAAGCTGGGTGGACGGGAAGCATGTGCGGCGAATGTGGTTTCGAAACAGTGGATGAGGGAGCGCTGACGGAAGTGCTGGTAGACGTCATGGGGGAAGAGCTGGCAGGCGAAGTTTGAGATGCTCGCTAATGACCTAAAAATAAACATTTCCATGATGAAGATGCCGGCAGTGCTCGAGACGGCCCTCGACCAGGAGGCAATTACAGGTGGGTTTGATACTCGAGAAATGAGTGGGAGGCCTATCCGGTGCGCTAATGTAGGCCCCGAGTAAGCATCACGATCCTCCCTAGGTACTATGGTATTGCTTGTAGGAAGGTGGAAAGGTGGAAAGGATTGCCTCCGCTACAAGCACGAGTACAGGTATTGGCTCCAGCGGGAGGGACGCCCCGCCCCTCCAGCCCCCTCTCCCGCTGCCCGTTGGCAGAATAAAGCTTGTCCCTGGCTTTGTCTTGTCCTGGGCCTATTAACTTCTTCTATTCTTTGTTGAACAGCAAGATGGATGGATGGTGGCGGTCATCTGTCGTCTCTTTTTACCGTACCGTTATCCTCTCCAGCGCATGACTGCATATTCCGTACAGACCACCTACTTGTACACCTCCCAGACGGACTGACTCTTCAACTCGGTCCGTACATCTGGTTGGCCTGCTGGTGGGCAGCCAGACATAAGTCGACGTCCAGCTGATGCTCCCTGCCTCCCCTCCGCTCCCCGCCCACAACCGCCTGCCTCTTAACTCGTGACGTCGACGCTTCTCACCTCCATTTTCCAACTGAGCCCCGTCTGCCGTTCTGTCATCATCTTATTTTCCAGCCGAGACTGTTCTTGCATTTGAGCGACATCTTCTTTTGGCATTGCTTCTTTCGCTTAACGGCGCATCGCCCCCCAAGTTCTATTTGCGGATTCCCGCTCGCACGCCATTCATCTGTCAGAGGCCTCCGCCACCGAACGGGAAAGCAAGCTGTCGTAGTCCATCAACCTCGCGTCTGAGACGCCACTCAACGCAACAAAGGCATCTCGTCTCATCTCATCTTTTAGTCGTCGGCTGCCGTTTCTGCTCCTCGTGAGACAAAGAACAAGAGGAGACGAAGAAGCGCCCCCGCCATGTCGCAACGTGGCGCGAGGGTGACCGAGTTCGAGGAGCGGGATTATTATCAGTCGGCGCCTCGCCGGTCCAACCCTCGCTTTGAAGATGCAGACTTCCGTCAACCTCGTGTCGCCACCAGGAGTCCGCCTCCCCGCTCCCGTGACTTCGCCGAGGATATTGACGTGCGTATTCGCGAGAGAGAGACGGATCGTGCGCCCGCCTTTCTGCGAGACGACGGGAGACGTCCGGAAGCTGGACCTATGGTACTGAGCAAGCGTGACGTCGAGACCTGGGACAGACATCACCAACGCGACCCCAGCCCTATCCGTATCCGAGAGGAGCGCTTTGTGCGTGGACGCCCCCGCAGTGAGTCACCGTCCCGCAAGCGGGATCACGAGGTAGAGCATTCGCATACCAGGATCATGGAAAGAGAGCGCATCAGAAGTCCCTCCGCCGTCCGCCGCAGGTCTCCCTCGCCTCAGCCGGTGAGGTTCGTCAAGAGACGGCCCAGGTCGCCGTCGCCCTCTATCCACGAGCACATCCACACGAGGATCATCGAAAAGGACCGCGAGAGGGAGCCTACGCCCTCTCCGCCGCCGCCACCTCCCATGATTCGTGGTCCGACCATTGAAAGAGATGTCATTACGCACTACACGGATATTGATCATGGTATGTACCTGAGAAATAAAATGCCAATCTTGAAATTTCTTTGACCGTTTGGTTGACAACTCGGCCCTCCACAGGCGTGATCCGAGCGAAGCAACCCAGCCCGCCTCCGCCTCCTCGTCAACGGACCCAGGAGCGCGAGACGGACATTGACATTTCCCTGTCCAAGAACCGCACAGAGGTCGACATCCAACGCTCCACCAGCCGCGCCCGCTCCAGGAGCCGCGAGCGTCGTCGCCCGTATCACGACGAGGGGCTCGTCATTCGTCAAGACATGGACCGTCTGCGCATAGACGACCGCCTCGGAGGACATCGACGCTCGCACTCGGCGAACCCCATGGCCATGTCCTCACGTCGTGACGACGATGATGAGGGTGAATACCTGACCTCCAGGATAGACTCTCGCGGCCGCCTGGGCGAAGCGTGGGGCGGCGCCACCAAGGATTGGACCATCGTAGACGTACCGCCTGGTACAGAAAAGGTGCGCATGGACGGAGCCGGCGGCGGCGCTTTGGACACATCGTGGACCAAGTACAGCGGTGTACGAAGGACCAAGTTCACTCCGGAACGCTCAAGCGGTCCTGCGCGAGAGTCGTCCCCGTCCATGCGAGACAAGGATCGCTCGTCGCTGGCCATCTACGATCGTGAGCGGGAAATCGACGTGGACATTGATCGGAGAATCTCGCGTCCAGCCTTACCTCCTCCACCGCCGCCGACGAAAGATCTGTGGACGGAAATCACAAAAGACCTCGTGGTCAGAGAGGCCATTGAGGAACTGGGCTACGAGTACGAGGAGACGAAGATGTGCTTCTACATCACCGACTGTCTGAAATACGCAAGTCACCCCCACCCCGCGAGTTTTCCCTTGCTGACTTGTGTGTGTGGATACAGGAGCAAGTTCTTCGCTTGACGGAACTGTCTGATAGCATTCGCCGCTCCCGACGCAATCACGCGCGCGAGATCGAATGGGAGCGCGAGTGGCGAGACGACTGGGAGAGACCCTATCGTCGGCGCCATCATCATCATCACCATCATGGTGATCGTGTTTACGAATGGGATGACGAGAGGGTCCGCGAGAGGGAGATTGTGTATGATGGAGGAGGACGGGCACCGAGAGGGTACTTGCGGTGAGCGAAAACGATGTGGTTGCGCATCCTGGCATTTTAAGAAGATGAAGTCATGGGGCATAGTCGATTGGGCAAGTCGCAAGTTGACATTTCAAAGGAGATGAAGTCATGGGGCATAGTTTGGTTGGGATATCGTCTGGGCGGGATCTCATTGATGACTCTAACGACATGAAGTATCACGGCTGTGAGAGGAGCATATATAAAAAAAGTCATATCCACAGATAGTGAATGTTTTCTTTCTTACGTACGTGCGCGTTTCTTGTTAAAAATATTCCCTCCCCTGATCAAAACATGGGGCAACGGTTTTGCTTTGGACCAGCTCCCAGTACGACGTAGTAGACCCGCGTAATCTCTGCTTGCCGTGGAAGCTGTGGGGGCAGATGATTTGCGAACAATCAGCAAACTTGTAGAAGTCTTTGGAAACTAGACTAGTATACGCGGTATTTTCAGAGGAGTGGCGCTTGAAAAATGGGTTTGGCAAACGTCTCGCAGCTTCTTCGCCGTCGGATTCATGGGTCGGAGGCCTGCCATGATACTCGGTCCTGTGCTGACGTATCTCCCCCCCTTCCTTGTTTTGCTTTGTCCACTGGTTTCGTACCAACGAAGGAGGGCGGAAAGGGAAAAACAATAATCCTAAGAGATGTGGTACAGTATGGATAAGAACCAACGCGCACAGGGCTCCATGAATGACAGCTTGGAATCCGTGGGAAAGTCAACGACATGTTCACATACATGCTGACTGGCTTGTTAAGGACACGATAGCGAAGATAAAAAGGTTCTTTTTGTCAGGATAAATCAAGTACATAAGGATGCAAGACAGGAAGGCCGGCAGTGGCGGCGAAACCGGACGCATGGCCGTCTTTGCTTCTACTAGTTCTCGTATTATCACCAATGACGTCTCTGCCTGGAGAATTAGGTAAGATGGTTAGGGGAGGCTTTGGTGCAAGGGCAGCCTCACCGCCACCGGGGTGCCGTATGAGTTTGGGAAAACGCGTCGACGACCTCGATCTATCATTTATCGAGCACAGCTGTTCGAGACAGGAGCAATAGACTCACGGTTAACCATGTTGGGGCTTCAGACACAAAGAATGAAAGTGCTGATGCCGTCATGGCCAACAGTAAACAAGCGCCGTCGAGAGACGACAATGCAACCCCGCCTGAAGGCTTTGTTGGTGCTGATCTGTTTGGCTTGTGCTGCGATGCAAATGGCGCCAGAGGCCCCCGTTCCTAGCGCTGCCTTGTGCCCTAAGACTGCCGAAATAGTGCCTCCCGTGGCGTGAACGCCGGGCTGCTAAATGCCGCTCTCAGGTTCCTGCAGGCCTCCACTCCAAGGGCAGATTTAACCTCGAGCCGACTACCAAAAAACAGGTCTAGGCCAGCTCAGTGACAGAAGCAACTGCAAAGCAAACTGCTGTATCCTCCCATGCTGCACACCGTGCAAGCCTCCTGATCTGTAACCTTAACCAGACGCTACTTCAATTTTCTTCTAAAAATTCCCGTGCCTTTGATCCTTTGTCAGTGTGGCCAGCCAGTCCCGGACGGCTCTTCAAACAGGACGACGAACTGACGTCCCATCAAGCCGCACGGTTGCCATTGACAGAGGGTCGGTCCCCTAAGCCCTGACGTGTGTGGACAAAAAAAAGACGAGCAAGCACAGCCCTTTTTCCCCTTGGTCGGCAACGCCTCGCAAAACCCTCGCACCCCACTCACTCCTCCAACCTTGGCCCTCCCGCCTCTTGACTCCTTTCAACACGTGCGCCTCAGATCAATCCCGAGTTCAAACAACATTGCCAGCCAGCCGTATGACGAGGGCACTCGATTGTCTGTAACCATGTCGAGCTCTGAGATCAACCAGGTGCTTGCACATTCGCTGTCTCCGGGTGAGTTCCTACCGCATCCCCCCTTCTTGAGCCCTCCAGAGGCTCTACCTGTTCAACCTCTTCGGCCTCGTCATCACCAAAGCCAGCCTCAAGTGAAGCAGCAACAACCGACGCTCCGTAGACCGCAGAGCAAACGGTTCGAGGCCACAGAAATTGCACTTGACAGAAAGTCAACAGCTTGCGCCGACATTGTACCTGCATGCTTGTGCCTCCTGTCCCTTGTTGCAGTAGTCGTCGTACGCGTGCACATCTGTTGCTCTTCATCCTGGACCAACCTGCTTCTGTCTCGGTTCGCTGACTCTTCCAACTCCGACAGACGCGAATTTGCGAAACGCCGCCGAGCAACAGCTCACCCAAGCCCAGGAGAGCAATTTTGTGCGTGGCCGTCCCCATCGCCCCCCCTTCCTTTGCCTAGTGTGCTGACCGCCTCTCCCTGCAGCCATTATATCTAGCAACGCTCGTCCAGGAGCTGGCCAACGAACAAACCGATGCCGCCATTCGATCCGCCGCCGGTCTTGCCTTGAAGAACGCATTCACAGCCAGGGATTACACCCGGCAACAAGAGCTGCAAGCAAAATGGCTCCAGCACACGGACGACGAGACCAAAAACCGGGTCAAGGAGTTGACTCTCCAGACCCTGGCTTCATCTGTCGCCCGCGCTGGCAATGCTGCCGCTCAGGTTATTGCCGCCATCGCCGCCATCGAACTTCCCCGCAACCAATGGAACGACCTCATGTCCTTCCTGGTGAAGAATATTACCGAGGGGGCCAGCAATCAAAAGCAGGCTTCGTTGACCACCATCGGTTACATCTGCGAAAGTCAGGATGCGGACCTTCGCCTCTCCTTGGTGGCTCACTCCAACGCCATCCTGACCGCTGTGGTCCAGGGCGCCCGGAAGGAGGAGACCAACAACGAAGTCCGCCTCGCCGCCATCACCGCCCTGGGAGACTCGCTCGAGTTTGTTGGCAACAACTTCAAGCACGAAGGCGAGCGCAACTACATCATGCAAGTCGTTTGCGAGGCCACCCAGGCCGACGAGGCGCGGATCCAGCAAGGGGCCTTTGGCTGCCTCAACAGAATCATGAGCCTGTACTACGATAACATGCGCTTTTACATGGAGAAGGCCCTGTTCGGGCTCACCATTCTGGGCATGAAGTCCGAGGATGAAGATGTTGCCAAGCTTGCGGTCGAGTTCTGGAGCACCGTTTGCGAGGAGGAGATTTCCATCGAGGACGACAATGCCCAGGTGGAGAGCTCGGATCAGATGCGCTCCTTCTACAACTTCGCTAGGGTTGCGGCTAATGAGGTCGTGCCCGTGCTGTTGACCCTCCTGACCAAGCAAGACGAGGATGCCGCTGATGATGAGTACAACATTTCCAGAGCCGCCTACCAATGCTTGCAGCTGTACTCTCAGGCCGTCGGTCCTAGCATCATCACTCCTGTGCTGCAGTTCGTGGAGGCCAACCTTCGTTCCGAAGACTGGCATCACCGTGACGCCGCCGTGTCGGCCTTTGGCGCCATCATGGAGGGCCCGGACGAGAAGGTCCTGGAGCCGATCGTGAAGCAAGCCCTGCCCATCTTGATAACCATGATGGACGATCAGTCCCTCCAAGTCAGGGACTCGACAGCGTACGCCCTCGGACGTGTGACCGAAGCCTGCTCAGAAGCCATTGATCCCACACAACACTTGCCGACCTTGATCGAGTCCCTCTTCAAGGGTCTCCTCGGCAATGCCAAGATGGCTCCATCGTGCTGCTGGGCCCTGATGAACCTGGCTGAGCGTTTCGCTGGAAGCGCAGGATCCGCCTCCAATGCTCTCACACCCCACTTCAACCAAGCAGTCGCCTCCCTGCTCGAGGTGACGGCGAGGCAGGACGCTGAGGCGTCAGTTCGTACCGCCGCTTACGAGGTCTTGAACGTTTTCGTGCAGAACGCGGCAACGGAGAGTCTTCAAGCGGTGGCCTCGCTTTCAGACGTCATCATCAAAAGACTGGAAGACACCGTCCCCCTGCAATCGCAGGTCGTCAGCGTCGAGGATCGAATCACCCTCGAGGAGATGCAAAACAGTCTGTTGACTGTGCTCCAGGCCATCATCCTGAGACTGGACAAAGACATCATCCCTCAAGGGGATCGAATCATGCAGATCCTGCTTCAAATCCTCAGCAGCGTCGGCGGAAAGTCTAGCGTCCCTGATGCCGTCTTTGCTACCATCTCTGCCCTGTCGACGTCAATGGAAGAGGACTTCATCAAGTACATGGAGGCCTTCTCGCCCTTCCTGTACAACGCTCTGGGTAACCAGGATGAACCGAGTCTCTGCTCCATGGCTATCGGCTTGGTCAGCGACCTCACACGGTCCATGGGCGAGCGCAGCCAACCGTACTGCGACAACTTTATGAACCATCTTCTTAACAATCTCAGGGTTTGTCACCATTTACATCTAAACGCGTAGATACAAGGAAACGCTAACATGCACGCAGAGCCAAACTCTGTCCAACCAGTTTAAGCCAGCTATTTTGCAGTGCTTTGGTGATATTGCGACGGCCATCACTGGCCACTTTGAGACCTACCTTACCGTGGTGGCGCAGGTTCTGGAGCAAGCCTCGACGGTTACCGCTAGCCCCGAAGGGCCGTACGAGCTATATGACTATGTCATTTCACTCCGAGAAGGCATCATGGATGCTTGGGGCGGCATCATCGGTGCCATGAGGAGCAGCGGGAAGAGTAAGCATCTTTGATACTTGGCCGCTGAAGAGCAAAAAGCATGCTGACTCGAATCCCAGCTCAAATCTTGCAGCAATACGTCCCGACCATTTTCAGTCTGCTCAACCAGATCGCCACTGATATGAATCGCAGCGAAGCGCTGATGCGAGCATCTATGGGAGTCATTGGGTACGTGTCGCAAGGTTCCTCGGTCTCTGTGTCATTTTTCTAACGCGAATACCTGATGCAGCGATCTGGCCGACGCGTTCCCCAACGGCGAGCTGGTCGAGGCCTTCCGTCAGGAGTGGTTGACTGCTATGATAAAGGAAACCAAGACGAACCGTGAATTCTTGCCACGAACCATTGAGACGGCTCGATGGGCCCGAGAGCAGGTTAAGCGCCAGCTCGGCGGTCCCGCACAGACAGTCATGGCCTAGTCCCGAGCTTTTTAACGTTGGTCATGACTTGACAACGGGCCACCATTCGCGGCGCCCTGGATGGCTGCAATGAGCTTCCTCTGCTGTTTCGGCGCAAGAACACGAGACAGATGCCCACCCTTCTCTTTCTACCCCCTTTCGGACCTGCCCCAGCATCACCCAACGATCCCAACGACCATTTCACGTGTACATAGACCCAATGACACTACATTCACCGAAATACCCCCTACATGGACGACACTGTTCCGTTACAGCCCCCTTATTCATTGACAGCCCTCCAATATACATGTTTTATACTGACCCATTCACCTTGTTCCCTTTTCTTCTTTTTTTTTTTTTGCTTTTTCCCCCTCATTTTTACAAGATTACGGAAGGACGGAATAGAGAAGTCATGTAATGCCCCGCACGGAACTCGCAATAGGTGCGATACGCGGTGGCGAACCAAAAGTCATGTAGAGGATCGGGAGTATGGCCGGCGGTTGTTTTTGTCGTTTCTCCCCCCCAGTTTTCCTACCTTGTCTCGCTAGTCTGTTTTCCCTCTCCCTGACGCTCACTCTCTGGTGCTCGTGTTCTCGATTGCTGCCTTTTGGTCTTCAAGTGAAGCAAATGCCTGGTGGTCTTGATACCGAGCATAGCTGGTGAAAGGACTTTGTTGCGGAGGACGTTCGTGCGGCGTGGAATCATGGATTCTTTCCTTTTTGTCACACTGTACCTCCTCTCTCTCTCTCTCTCTCCTTGCAAGGGGTCGTGATGGGGTGAGGAAAGGCATTAGACTTAGAGTATCAAGTGATCTCATCGGCAAGGACGGAGACGACAGCAGGGTGGAAGGACCTCTTTGCGTCGGAGACCCCACCATAGGGCAGATGTGAACAGACAAATCCCCGTGTTTTTATTGCGATAACTCGTCTTACCGTGACGTGACAGATGGTTTGTAACGGAATGACATCAACCACGCAACCCCAGCGCCATGCTTGCTCGTAAATACAAAATGTCCCCAAGTCTCCATCACTCACTGCATATCCAGCCATGCACCCGTGTTCAGCCAATGATTCGGTGTGCCATCGATGTAGAACTGCAACTCGCCTTCGTAGCCGTCGTTCCCCGGCCCCAGCGCGGGATAGTACTCCCCCGCACGCGTGGTAGGCTGGGCGGCATACATGCTCCCTGTGACGGCGGGCTGGTGCGAGTCAAACGCTTCAATGAGCATGCCTAGCCCGTCGACGGGGGGTCTGCTCAACGGCGGAGGCTGCGGCGGAGGATGGTACACCTGCATGTCGGCGGGGTTTCGCATAGCTGGCAACTGGGGCGAGCTGATGAAGGGCGGTGGAAAGGGATGACGCTGATGCGGGGATTGCGGACGCGCTGCGAACCCCAACGGCGGCGTTGGTATGCCGCCGGGTGGTGAGGTGGATGGCGGCATGAGAGGACGAGGGAGCACGTTGCCGTCAGCCGTTTCTGCGTGGTCGACGACGGGCTTCTGCATGCTCCGGATCGGAGCGGGTAACTGGCGAATGGCCCAGGGTATCGGGTCCTTCCCGTCGGCCATGCTGCCCTCGGGCCCGAAGATGGGGTCCTGCGAGAGCGTGTCGACCCAGCGGCCGGCGAGGGGCCAGACTTCTCTGCATTCCTTGAGGATGGAGATGATGCGCTGAAGCATCATGGGTCCGTTGCGGGCGAGGGTGGCGTCGTAGCATACTGTGGGATGTTTGTGAGTGGGAATTTGGGGCGAGGTTGGAAGGAGGGAGCTTACTTACTTCGTGGATATTTGCAGATGTATTTGGAGAATAGACCGCAGCTGTATATGCAAAAAGCGGCGATTTGCGCCCCGACGCTCTCGTCTGGAGTCCGGTTCGTGAATTGTGCGTCGACTTGTTCGTAGAGGTTGCGCACGCTTTGGAATAGCTGCTTCGACATGTCGATGAAGAAGGAGTGGTTGGCTTTGTCTTGGGGATCGAGATTGATGATGCTTTCCGGTTAGTGAAGAGTGAGTGAATGGGGGGAAGAGGCGTACTCTGTCAAATAGGGTCTTCGTAATACGATGTTGCAGAGTTTGGTCATCATCGTGACGCAGAGGTAGGCCTGTTTCGCGAGTTGGTAACTTGTTGAGGAAAGGGAATTATGTCACGAACCAGGTCTTGTCCCTCGGCTTTGTACTTTCTAAGCAGAAAGTTGCTCCATTTGTGGTCTTGAGGTAGTCCGAGTTCCCAATCTCTTAGTCTTTTCGCCATTTGGGAAAACTCGCTCTGAGGATCCCAGGGACGTGAGCTTCTGCTGTAGCTGACTGCTCGTCGACCGACGATTCCCCAGAAATGGTGGATCTGCATGAGCGTGGCGAATAACGAGCGGTTGGGGTCTTGGATCAGAGAGGGTCGCTCGATTGCTGGTGGCGTGCCTTCCAGTGCGGCGCGGGATTTTGGCTCGCGGCCGTGGGCAAAGTCTTCTTCGTTGCATGGTAACAGTGCAGTGATGTCGGCTGCCGCGAGTGAAACCGGGGACATGGGTCCGGAGTGAAGGCTGTCTTGGCTGTGTAACATCCACTGCCGTTTTGGTTAGACATGTGAAGGTTGATGCAAGATTCTGTTGTTTGACCTACCAGGGTCCGACGAGCTGACTCGGCCCGAATCGTTAATTCTGGGGTAGGGTTGGTGATGTGGTACGTTTCTTCTCTGTGTAACTGCATCAATGCAGCCATTCTCATGGATATTCCCATGTTGATCTGCTCATTGACGTTGCGTTAGTCCTAGATTTTGGTGCTACAGGAAAGTAAGAGCACTGACGTAGCTTTTGTTTCGTAGACCGCTCCCTTGTTGTGCGATGCTGAGGAGGTAGAACGCTTGGCATCGTTCCAGAGTAGGTTCCTGGTACACTTCGCCGATGGCTAGAGCAGAGGCCTTTTCCATAAAGAACTCTGCGGCCTTGACACCTGCGCCATAACGGGCTGACAATGATGGGCTCAGTCTTGCCGAGATGCTGAGGATGCTTAGGAGGAGAAAAATGTTGGTGGATCGATGGTTTTCACGCAGACGGTCTGGATACAGCTTCTTCGGAATGAAGCCGAGCTGGAAGTAGAAGCGAGTGAAGTGATGCACGCCATCGATGAGGTCGTGGAGCGGGGGAAGGTCATCCCACTGACTTGATGATGAGTCTTGCCGCAGAATGGAGCCGTCAAGCGTGACGCGTCTGCTTCTAGCAGAACTTTGATTCTGCTTGGTGGCCTTGTCGGCTCGTGTCCGCGGGTGTCGGTACTCACGGTCAAGATCTGGCTGGCCTCTGACTGGGAAGATGCTGCGAGAGATGCAAGTCTCAATAATTGGTTTGCTCTGGTGAATAGGAATGAAGGCCGGCGGATGGATGCCTAAAGGCACTCACCAATCTTTCGCGAGGATGCCGGCCTCGGAACACGACTTGCATGGCGGTGTAGCTTTGTCATGTAGACATTTGCTCCTCATACGGCGACACCTGGGCCATAAGGTCAGTGTCTCATTCACGATGCAATGAAAGAGTGAGATCAGACGCGACACGGACCTCTTACAAGCGATGGGGGCCCTGCGCTTGATCACCGACGTTTGGCCCGCGGCAGCGCCCGCCTGGGATTCATCTCGGCCAAGAGGTGGTACAGAGCCAGGTCCAGATCCGGATGGCGAAGAGCTGAAAGCCTCCGTAGTGACAGAAGGCTCCATGCCCGACGGCAGGTCGGAGAGTGGTTCCACGACGAGCCGGGTGCCCGTGCAAACTACGGCGACGCCCGCTTGTCCTCTTGCCTGCCGGAGAAAGAACCGCTCGGAGGTTCAAGTCAAGTGGCGCCCAAGCTTGTCCGCGCGCGGTTCGGTTCCCGACAAGGTAGCCGAAGGAAGTAGCCCTACGACGCGACGGAACTGTCTCGTACAGAGGATGGAAACCTTTGTGTGAGAAGGGCTGAGATGGCCTGGGCGAAGGGAGATGTCATGATTCGAGAGCGGCTAAAGGCACCCCCGTCCAGCCTTCTGCGGAAGGAAACAATTAATACTGTCGGCTGTACCTACCTACCCCAGCTGCCCAGGCATAGACTGGCACGACTGGGCCAATTATTCGCCGTAGTGGAGATGGCGGCTAAACCAGACTGAGTGCTAGGAGGAGCTTGCTAACGAAGATGGTGCCCAAAGTACCTGCAGTAGGCAGACGAGGCAAGTGACAAGTACAGACTGTGCTGTTGGCCGACGACAAGGTTTCTTCGACAGGCGAGGGCCAGGACGGTATACAGTACCCAATCCCGCCTCGGCGTTCTCCGTACCTGGAGCGAACGGGACAGGGTCGACGACACATGCGTAACTTACTCACACAGCCGTGGTGGGTTGAGTGTTTTTGGGCCGCATCCCTGCGACAAGGACCTCCTCCGTACGCGACAAAAGCTGATTCCGATTACCTCATCGAGAAAACATGTCAGACACGCAGCATGTCACTGTAGGCGCATGCCGAGCCACATTGCAGAGCCTACATGTGCGATTACGAAAGAGTTGTTCCGTTTCATCTTTGAATGGGACACGAGCTTCAGGCTCTGACCCATTCGGAAACCTGCAGGACCTATTGTCAAGCGGTGCTTGCGCTTGTCCGGCCGGATAAGTCGGGGACATCATTCTATCGAATCGGCCGCTCGATAATTGCGCTCTTGGTTGGCATTGATTCACAACACGATGGCAATGGACTATCGTTTGCGATTGCAATTGTGCTCCTCTTTATTGGCTCCTTCTGTTCCACGGCACTGTTATTCTCGTCACGCTCCAGCATCGGGAGTGATCCGGGACGCCGTTGGCACAATATGAGACGGCCGGAGAGCACAATGGAGACTCGTAACCTCTCAGGGGACTCGGCCAAATGGCCTTGTAATAATGCAGCTGACAGTATGTCGCCCCTATTGTTCGACAGCTGGCAGGTGCGAACTGCGGGACATGCACATGTACCATCGCAACTGCCATCTCTGGAAGCATGACAAACGGGGGAAGGAGCGAAGTATACGCGTCTCGACGCGAGGCTTCTCCCACTTCGACTATTGTCTGACGTGTCTGCTCATCTCCAAGTTCATGTCATCAAGATTCATCCCGGACATATTGAATCGTGACTTTGATGAGCACTGTCGGCAAAAACATCTTTAGGGAGTCCGCAATGCGTTGTTTATACTGATCTCAAATACTGATCTCAAGTCCTCCATGGATGCTGGTTCAAGTTGGATGAAGCAGCATGTTCTACAGTCACGAGAGTAGGTTGGCCTTGAGATAATCGAAACACCACCAGCACATATGTTGACCGTTGTTTAGTTCTGAACAGTAGTCAATATGGTGTTGCCACCATTTGGTATGTCATGACGTGGACTCCTTTGGCGATGTCTGCTGAAATGAGACTGCAGGCAGGTTGCAACGGTGGGAAAATGCAGCCAGCGCAGACTGAACAAAAAAGCGATCCAAGATGTTGATGTTCCAAGGGCATGCGAGAAGATACTTGATCCTGGTGCGCCCCTGGCGCTTCGTCTGCTGGGAAACCTACTCTATGGAGTGTCCCGTGTCTTTTCCCATCAATGCAACTACGTCCTCTCGGATGCGGAAAAGACTCAGTCAGACATGATGACACTATTTCGTGCTTTGCGCAAAAGCGAGCTTGATCCGCAAGCCGGCAAGACCAAGTCTGTCAACTCCCACCGAGTGCTTTCTCGAGAACCAAGTACGCAATACTAATCGAGCTTCACCAGGAGACATCGGCTCATTCTAGAGGATGACCCAAACTTTGACCCATTCAGAGCACTCCCAAGTCTTGAAGACTTTTTCAGTGGCAGCAAAGGCATCACGTTCATTCCGAGTCAAGGGTCAGCCGGGGACTTCTCCCAGTTTTCGCCTTTCACCCAGCTTCAGTCGCCGTCCGGACGAATACACCCCATATTCGACCTCAACCTGCCACCCTCCTCGCGCTCGGCTCGCAGTTACTGCATTGCCTCTGACTTTGGGCGCTCCAGCTCTCCCGCACCCAGCAATTTGCAAGAAGCACACATCATGCCTGACTTCGTCCCTTTCGTTCACGAAGAGCTTGAGCCATTTCCGGGTGTCGATCTTGAGTTCGATGGGGAAGGAAACCTAGTTGGGATCGTTGACCCAGATGTGCAGCTGCCTCTTCTTGAAGGAGATGTAAGTGCGGGTGTTGAGCACTTGGAAGGCGGGCCCGTTGTCTCGAGAGAACTCGAGGTGCAGCCCGTTCACGGTGGTGGAGATTTTGATATGGTCGATATGGGTGATGCGGCACTGCCAGACCCCAACGCACTTGCCGGGCGTCCCGTCGCTAAAACGGGCAGCTCAATTCACTCCACCGAGAGCACTGACACAGGCAGAGCAGCTGCCAAAAGTCGACGTGGCCGTCCTCGCAAGCTACCACTGATGCTTGATCAGGAGGACAGGATATCGCGAGCTGAGTTCCGAGGATGGACTGACAATTACATCGACAACATGCATGGAGCTCGCAAGCACCACAGAGAAGGAGCCAAAGCTAAAAAGAATGCGTTGAAACTTCTCTACGGCCACGGTATTGCTGATATCGGTGCTTTAAATGATGCACTCGGTATAGACCATCCGTTGGCAAGGGACTTTTGCGGTAGCCCTCTACGGAATCATTTGACAGGCCTCTCGAGCGACGAGATCGCCGTCGACTCGCCAAGCAAAAGTCGTCGCCGAAATTTTGACGAAGCGTTCGAGGAGGAGGCAACACCCGTTGCGCAACTTCGAAACAGTCGTCGGCGTCTCGAAGGTGATGTTGAAGTTGCAAGAGGTGAGGTAGCTGATCCAGACATGCACATGGTCATGGGTGATGAGTCTGCATTTGAGATGGGAATGGATCCAGCGCCCGCCTTGGACGATCAACATTCCTCTTCCTTGATGCCATGGAGCCGCGCTGGCTCCGCAGTCCCTGGCTCCTCGGTTCGTGGCCCGGGTAGCGCACAGAAATCTAGGCCGGCACCAAGTCCTCTTCACGGCCGCAGCAATCCAGGTCCATTGATCGAACGTCACAGCGATATTCCCGACGACGGGCTGACACCCGGTAGCCTCATTTCAAAGATCTCTCTCGATCTTGATGCCCCAATCGAGGCCCTTGACTTTGGCAGGAGAAACAGTACGCAGACTTCAGGAGCCGGCCTTGACTTTACAAGCCAACAGTTCTTGGAGTATGCCACAGAGAGAGCGATTGACAACGGATCGACCCGGGATTCGGATACCGCGGCTCGCAGATGGATCGACTTTGAAGACCTTGCAAGCCCTGAAACTCACAGCAAGGCCGTCGCTGCTCAGGCGTTTCTCCATGTTCTTTCCCTTGCTACAAAAGACGCCATCATGGTAGAGCAGGATGGTGAAGGCGGTTTTGAGCCATTCGGGAGCATTTCTATCGGCGTTTACATTGGCGACGAATGAGCATATCGAAGTTGCGGCGTTATTCGGTTGAGCGAACTGATCTGCGTCATGGCATACAAAATTGGGGCTTGCCAATGCGTTACGAATCCGATCGACTATCTATGCATGGAAACGATATTCGTTTTATGGAGGGAATTTGCTGTGTTTCTGGTTGTTTTTCGAGCAGGGGCAGGCCCCTCGGAATGGCGATACGGATATATGGGATGAATCGGGAGATTTGCTAGAGCATATGGACACCCTCGGACGGAACCGGGATAGATTTGATGGGATGGCCAGACATGGGAACTCAAAGGCGGGCATTTACTTTCGACTAGTCAGTTTTAATTCATGGAACCTCGGGATGACATTAATGCTCGAGCCATTGCTTTCTGGGCCAATCAACGTTCTATTTGTAGAATGAGAACCGAGATATGTCTATCGCCAAGTGGAACGGCGGATGACCTTGCATCTGGTAGCGACGGTATTCGCAGGGATTGACGAGTAGCACACTGGTGTCGGAGAGCACTCACATGACAGGAACCATTCGTCCTCGTCCGAAAGAGCATTGGAACTGGTCTATACATTGAAAAGGCCATTGACTCTATTCGGGCATCGCGAATCATTGTTGCATGGCGTGGGACATTCATCACGAAGTCAAGAGCAAGAGGACAGGGGCAGGAGAACGTTGGAGTTCATTTTAATTTCCGAGAAAGAAGTCATATGTCAAAAGCGTCGTCTATCTCATCTACGGCCTCCCGGTCCTCAAACTCCATGTACTCGGGCCCTTCGTCAGCTGCCTGGCTATTTGTGACCATTTCCCATGCCTCGCGCACAGGGCTGAGCACAGAATCGTCGAACGCAATACGAAAAGGCAGAGGGTCAAACGAAGCAATGTTCTCATCGTTCTTGAGCAGGGAACTGGTGCCACCTGCGTGTTCAAAGTGCACCTTGAAGAGTGGTGATACCGGCTGCTCCTTTGTCGTTATTGCTGTCAGGAAGTGCGAGAGAGCTGTGTCCAAGGCGGCTTTGGAATGGTGGGTTGAGATTGAGCTGAGATAAACGATGCCTAGACAGATGCCAGTTAGCACGCTGTTTATGGTAGTGAAACAGTCAAGGAGCTTTGGTGGAGTTGTTCGTGCATCAGGTTGTCAGAGATTTGATCGTCAATGTTGTTCAGACAATGTAGATAAGTATTCGTTTTGGGTATATCATCCTAACACGGGGATGTGGTTCGAGGTAGGGGAAGCCTTTACTCACATTGTCCTGCGGGGCATTCGCCGGAATCGCTCGAATGTACTTGAGCATAGATTGGAAAGTCAAAGACTGAGTCGTCGTCAAGACGTATTGATGCAGCTGGGAATGCAAC
>JADHZA010000233.1:0-34501 GCA_018831705.1 Torrubiellomyces zombiae
CATAGTAACGGCGCACCCCCCCTAGTGGCGTGCTTCTTCGCACCTTCAACCCTAACAGCCCTATAACTTTAATCTATATTTATAAGTACGTTTTTTAGTTATTATAAGTAATATATATATTTTCAAAATTATTAATAACTTCTATAATTAATATAATTATTTTTAGAGTCTTTATTTATACTATAAAGTAGTATTTTTATATTTTTAAGTTAATATTATATTATTAGCTTATAAGAACTATAACTTAGTAAGAGATATAATAAATATAATAATACTTAAGCTTTAAAAATAAAAGATATATTATTTAATAGGCTTTATAGTAAGAAAATATAGAATATATACTAAATTATTACTAAGTTTAATATATTATTATTTAGATTTTTTAAAATTAAAGTAATAATTAGCTACTAAATAAGTAATAGGTTAAGGGCTTCTTATACTATAATAAAAATCTTAAAACTAAATTAAAGTATAAAATAAATATTATATAGTTTAAAAGAATAACTCTTAAAGCTATTAATAAATTCTTTAATTTTTATAATAACCTTATATAAATTAAACTTTTAAATATTTATAATATAGATAAAATAAGTATTTTAGAAAGAAAAAGTAATAATAGGCTTATTTTTAGGTTTTTTAATATAAAATTAAAATATATAGAAATTAAAGGATTATAAACTAGGCTTTTAATAATTATAATTAAGTATATTAGGGCCTTAAGTATTATTCTTAACCTTTTAGTTATTTTTAAAAATATATTTATATAATAATAATAATTTAATAATAACTTTAATAAACCCTAGGCCTTTAATATATTAGAAAATAGCTAGAGTAATTAAAATATTTTCCTTAAGTAGCTTAAATATATATTCCTCCTTTAAATATAACTAGAAAATAATTTTAATTTTTTATTATTAATTCTAGATAGTTATAGTAGTTATATAACTAATAAAGCTATATAGTTTTACTTTAAAAACTATATATATATACTATTTTTACTAGTATATAGCTTTTATATTATTTAACTACTTAACTTAACTATATTTAGCTTAGTAAAAAAAGCCTATTATAGATAACTTTATAATCTTAATACTTTTAATAAAATTATACTTATTTAAAAACTTAATTTTTTTAAAGCCTATACTATAGCCTAAAAAAAGGCTTTTATAAGCTATAATATAAGGTTAGGCTTTAAAGTAGCTAGCTTATAGCCTTAAAATTATAAAAAAATTTTTAAATATAGCTATATTATAAGGAAAATCTTAATTCTTAAAAATATATTAGAAAATATATATAATATTAAATTTAAGGCAATAATAGACATAGTACTAACTAGCAAAAAAACAAACTTAGTAAGAGTTATAAATATATATTAATAGATATAAAGCTAACTATTTAATAAGTAGCTATAGTTAACCTTTATAAATAATCTTAAGTACTATAGCCTTACTACTAGATATAGTAGTAGGTATTATATATACGTATAGTTATAGCATACTACTATAGCCATAAGCTTTAAGTATAGTATACTACTATAACTATAAGCTTTAAGTATAATACACTACTATAGCTATAAGCTTTAAGTACAGCTATAGCTACAAGCTTTAGTATTTAGTTACGGCTATAGACTTAACTATATACTACTATATACAGTTATAGTAGACTATATATTAGTCTCGCTTACTCTATTAATTATAGTATATATATATATATAGTTACCTAGGAGCTAGCTCCTAGGTAGGGTATATATATCTATATAGCTATAAGGTAACTATAAGGTAAGGTATATATATCTATATAGTTCTAGGTAGTACAACCATAGTCGCATAGGTGCCTACACAATATATACATACAGTGCTGTAGCTACTATACAACACACACACATTAGTATACGTTGCCATAGCAACGCACACACTGCCTATAAGTTCAATATATAATAATAAAAAAAATAACTTTCCTAGTATTATATAAATACCTTAAAAAAGAAATAATATTTAAAAAGCCTTTTAGGCTATTTATATAATTTTAAATTTAATATATAAGCTAGTTATTTATAGTTATATTATTAGGTTAAAGTTTAATTTCCTTATAACTAACCTAGCCTTTAAAAAAAAGGAAATTTATTATAAAACCTAATAAATAAAGACTTTAAAATTTTAAAAGTAAAGGCGAATTAAGCCTAACCTAAATATATATTTTATTAAACTTAAAAATATAAAAAAGGTAAAAATTAAGACTATAGATATAGCTAAATACTATAATATATAAATAGTAGCTATATATTTAATTAACTATAATAATATTATATTTAAATTAATATTCTTTAAATAGGCTTTATAATACTATAATTAGATTTTTTTTTAGTTATTAATTGATAAAGTTGTAGTATATTTTGCATAGTAGTTAAATCCGTGATATACTTGGCCCGTATGCGCTACTAGGGGGGGTGCGCCGTCACTATGTGGGCCGAGTTATAGCCACGGTCGCGTTGCAGTTCTCGCTTCCGACGGCAGAGCCTCCTCCTCTTGCGCATCTAGCTGGACCCCCCCTCCCTCCCCGTCTGGTTGCTGAAGACTGGGTCGATGCGTCCCCGAATACTGGCCAATACCCACGACGTCGGGACCGTTGCGTCGCACTGCCCTTCTCTTCTCTCTCATCGGACAGGGTCTCCCCCCTAAGCGCCTTGCAGGGTTTCTCGTTTGCTCCATCATCCTGGTTGGTTGGGGAGGCGCTTAGGCGCGTCGAGTTGAAGTGCTCGGTGGAGGCTGGAATCGAGATCGGGTGATTATTGTGAGCAGTGAGTATGTACTTGCATGGACCACTTTAGGGACCTATGTATGTATGTAACTTTGTCTGCTTTGCCCGCAATGTTTTCACTCCGATTATCGTCGCCCATCTTTCACATGCAAAGGAACATTGAAGTGTTCTGGGGAACCAACACGACGGGCCACATGTCCGCCTGTCGGCCGCCGTTTGAGAATTGGTGAGCCGACGCCGCCCGCGCCCCAAACAAGAGAGGACCCGCACCGCGCCTTTGTTCTCCTCCGCCAGCATGGGGGCATGTTATGTACTTGTCCGTCACCAACTGGTGCACCATGTACATTTGGTACCAATTACATGGCTTGATTACAGGCATTCAAGGCGCTACTCCGGGGAATTGGGGCCCACTCCACTGCTTCTACTTCTGTGTCATGGCACATGGCTGCCATCATTGTTTGCGAATCGTTGACGTCGGGTTCCTGCTTGGGCTTGGGATATAATACTTGTCGTTGTGCTACATACATACTCGATGCTTACGTTGCCGCAATGGGACATGCCAAGGAAAGCTGATGGTAATATCGTCGATGCAGATCCATTTTTACTCATGCCTGCAAGCAGAGAGTGGGAGATTGGCCGTTTGTGCGTCAATTTCCGACACGTGTGTACTTGGTATCATTAACGGTGACAACTATATCCCAGGATGCTCTGTCCTTTGGGACCATGATGACAGATACGGTGATACCCATCGTACCAGCGTTTCCCTCCAAGTGGGGGGTGTTAATTACCTGCTGCGCACGAACAGATGGAGGTCAAAACAGCCATGCAAACTATCCACGAAGGTGTACATGGAGTTCCGGTGCCCATGTGTGAGCCTTGCTTCGGTTTCTGGCACGCCAAACATGACAAATCCTGCCACGACAAAGAGAATTAACTAACTGCCTGACCCGTAGCAGTATGTAGCAGTAGGAATAAGCATATCATCTTGGGGGTCCTTGCCCCTTTGCAGTTTGCGGGCTTCACGATGGTCAATCGGCCTATACCGGTAGAGCATTCCATCCTACTTGTGCAGGTCAATTCGTGATAAGGAAGATTCGTCTCGTCAATCGGATAGCCATCGATGCCCATGTCGCCCTCGCTTGCCCAATCCAATCCTTTGTGTAGGAGATACGTAATTACTACCTACGGACTAGAGTCCCTACACCGAGGGACTGATTTCCCGGCCCCACCCTCCTCTCTCCACACGCCATGGCATTTACCGCCATCATTTCATCAAACACGAGCAATCAAGGGCCTGGAGCCGGTCTCATCTTTTGCTGCCAAACTTGGTTCTCGTCTTGGTCCCCTGCCATGCAAGCCGCATCTCTTTTTCGCGGGCGCAGCAACCATCATGTCAGACCAAAAAGGCGGACGTGCATGTGTATGTATGTGCCTCGATACCATGAGAATAGATGGATGACTGCAGCCACTGAAGATGTCCTGTCCTGGTCGAACATGTATGTACATATGTAACTTGTACGGACTACTACTACTAGTATTACTTGTATTACAGAGAGTGCTGTGAGGTGGTGGGTGATTTCTCGCGAGGCCGTGCACGCCGACTCATGTCCGCGCATATGTACGGAGTAGGTATTACTGCACTGTACCTATGTACGCGTACCTATCTCGTCAACGTTTGCATGATTGTATGCATACCTACCTATTACTACTTGTGCGTACTATCTGCAGTATGTACAGTACCTGCTTGCTTATCGCCGCCATCGACTGCACTGCACTTGCCCTTTCGTGCATCTACTCGCATATACATACATGTAATACATGAGGCCTGCATGGGACGCACTTGCCAATTGCTGCTGCTACTGCTGCTGCTGCTTCTGCTGGTGGTGCCTTCCTGTCTTGTCTGTTTGTCGGCCCCCCTCCAATTCCCTTGCCCGCCGCCGCCGCCCCCCCACGGTGCCACTCTCATTAAAAAGCGGAGCGCTCTTTCCCCACTGCCCTTGCCTGTGCCTGCCCACCCACGCCCGCTCACCACGACGACCACGACCGACATGCCCTGCTGCTGCTTGCTCCTGCTGATACTACTACTGCTGCTGCTGCTGCTGCCCGTCCGTCCGTCCAATTGTTTGCACAGAAAGCGAGCAGCCACGGTCCCCTCGTGCCGCGCCCAGCCTTTCTCCTCCCTCTAAGCCTTCCCGCCCACTCTCTCTCCCACCGTCTGTCTCCCTCTTACTTACTTTATTTTTTTTTTTCTCCGTCATCTTCCCACCACCACTCATCTTCCTCCCCCTCCCCTCCCCCGTTGAGACCTTCTCCGACTGCAAAGCGACTCTTGTCTATTATTAGCATCATCCCACGCCAGATCGAGCTCCATCCAAGCTTGCTTGTGTCCCGATCTGTCGTCAGACGTCCCGAGTCCCAAAGAAGCTTTTCTGTCTGCTTCCAAACGTCACTCGAGCCTGTGACACATCACCAAACCGTTCGACAGCCCTTGCTGGCGCATTGCATCACGCCCTGCCCAACCTGCATCGCCCACCATCGATTGCGGCTCGCCGCCATCATCCGACACCTGCTGCGGCTTCGACTTGCTCGCATCTCGCACCTCTTCCTCATTCGTCTGCCTCACGCTTGTCATTGTCGTCCGTCTGGTGCCTCGCCGCCTGCTCCATTTCCTTCTTAAGCTCCGCGTCCCCCCCCGTTCGTCTCTTGTCTTTTTTGCTTGGGCCTACCCTCGAAGACCTTGCGCCTTCATCCTCCCCATCTCATCGAACAAGATCATCGCGCATTGCCTTTGCTTCTTGTTCTTGGCGAAGGAACCCAAGAAAGAGTACAGACACACAGTCGCCTCCGTCCTTTGCACCCAAGACGTTGTCGCCGTCGACCTTCCAAGACGCCGCGCCGTTGACGCGCATCGTGCCGTTGGGCCATTCTGAGGCTGCGCATCATCTCGCCACCTTCCTGCTCGCGTCGTGACACGGTGCACGCAGAGCAATCATGGGCCGCAGAAAGATTGAAATCAGAGCCATCAAAGATGACCGAAATCGCTCAGTGTAGGTTCCCTTTGGTCCCTGCGTCCTCCTCGCGGGGTCCCGCGCTGACCCGTCCATTTTTAATAGTACCTTCTTGAAGCGAAAAGGCGGATTGTTCAAAAAGGCGCACGAGTTGTCCGTCCTATGCTCCGTCGACGTGGCCGTCTTCATCTTCGGCAACAACAAGAAGCTCTACGAATACTCTTCGTCGGACATGCGAAGCCTCATTGGCCGATACCAATTTGTAAGTTGATGCTCTGCAGTCCTGACGAGGACGCGCTACTGACTGAAGGCCAGCACGGAGGTCCAAACGAGCACAAGGGCCCAGCCGACTTTAACGGGGGCAACGATGATGACGAAGATGACGATATTGAGGGAACACCCCCACGCGGCTCAGAGGGCGTTGAGGCTCCGATGATGCCACCTCAGTTTCATGGGCACCAGCCGCAGTATGCACAAGTTCGTCAACACACACCTTCTGCGTCGCCGCCCATTACCAATGGAGGCGCCTTTCAACCTCATCCAGCGCACCCGTCGCACCCAGCACACCAAGGGCCACGAGGCGGAACGCCTCAACCTTCCATGGGCTCGCGACCAGGGTCGCGAAACGACATGAGACGAATGGGTCCCGGAATGGTGCCTCACCCTGTCGGAACGCACGCCGGACATGCAGGTCACCCGGGCATTACCTATGTCCCTGCGCCTCCCATCTACAATCCTGCCGCGAACCAGCCTGCCATGATGCCACAACCCAGCCCGCCGTATCCCTACCCAGCGCCGCCGCAACAGCAGCAGCAGCAGCATCCACCGCCGCCGCCGCAGCAGCAACATTACGTGGAAGATCGACGCACCTCTGCGCCCCCGGCCTACAACCCTCACCAGCCGCCGCATTCCATACCCGCCATGGCGAGGCACGAAGCGTCGCCGCCGCAAGGATCCAACACGCAGCTCCCGGCGCACCCGGCATCCAACATCTCACCACCACCTCAGCCGGACCGGCGTGTCCAGGAGCTGCAGGCGCCCCCTCACTTCGAATCAAGGTCCGATACGCAGGAACGGCCGATGCCGCACCTCCTCGATACCGATTCCGCCATCAAGAGGCTGCCCCCGCGCAACAAGTCCCATAGTATCTTTACGCCGATCGAGGAGAACCGGTCCATACTGGCTCAGCACCCGTTGGCGTCTTTTGCCGGCGAATCGCACGGAGCCAAGGGCGATTCGTCTGCGGCAGTGTCGACGAGCCGTGCTCAATCTCTCGACCCGGCGCAAACGCGCAACGGCCTCAACGCATCTCCGCAGCTGAAGAGGTCCAGCCCGCAGGGCAAGCCCGGGAAGTCCCGAACAGCTTCTGTTTCGTCTGTTCCCGAAGCGTCCTATACCCCGCCTTCGCGTGCCAACAGCCTCAAAGTCGTCGGCGGCGCCAGGCCACGAGGCCCTCGCCTGACGGTGCAGATCCCAGACGGAGGGTCAGAGCCCGGCAGCGCCACGGGCGAATCCAACTCCCCCCTCAACCCTGCTGTCACTCCTACCTACGCCTCGCAACGACAAAACTCGGTCGTCCTTCCTCACCCATCGCCGTCAGCCTCCATCCTATCCGCAGGTGCTACGGGCCCTCCGAATCCCTTCGCGCGCCCACCTCCCCAGCAGAGCGTGAACGGCGAGACGCCAGCCTCGGCCATGCTACCATCCCGGTTCCTTGGCACTGATTTTCTACCGAGCCCAAGCAGTTTCTATCCCGAATGGAATCTTCGGAGCGCAGACAATAACACGTTGCCCAGCCCCTTGAACTACGCTACCCCAGTCGTGGGCGCTGGGCCGAGCTTCCTGAGGGAAGAAGCCAGTGGTGGCAATACGACTGCCGGCGCAAACCTGGCCGTCCCCGGTGCTCTCAAGCGCAAGAGCCTCGAACCTGGTGCCCCCAACGAAGGCCAGGAAGGGCTCAGCGAAACCAAGAGGGTCAAGGTGGAGCAGGGATGAAGCCCTCTACCTTGTAACATTTTTCTTCTCGACATTTTCTCTTCCGTTTCCTTGACTCTGGGCAACTACGATACCTCCTCAGTGCGAGTGATACCCTTCTTATGTCACTGTTTACTTGACCATGCTTCTATATCGTACCTGCACTTTTCCCTCTTGTCGTTGGTTGAATCTCATTCAGTGTCGGCGATTTGATTTGAAACTTGTCGAGATGCAGCATTTTACTCTTACTTTATTTACTTTTTTTCTTTTTTTTCATTTTTCCTTGTGAGGTTCTTTGTCACGCGGGTTGGCTTTGCATCGTTGTTGAAGACTAAAGGATCAATTCCGGTTTCTATCTCGGCGTTGAGGTGTGGTTTCTGTTTGCATCTTTCTCGTCATCGAGTCTGTGAATTGTTGGCTGTATGGAGGAGGGCGTTCTCGGCGTTGTGGCATACTATGGGAGTTGGTCATATGGCTTGCGTGCTCATTCGCGGTAACTTGAAAATGGTTTGTTAGGCAATCTGAGAATATGAACTTTGTACAGCGCTCAAATACTTGATATAGCATTCGTGAAGAGTACAACCGGGAAATGTATGTCTTGAAAAAAGTGGCCATCCAACATGTTCTCGCCAACAGTATGCTCTCACCGTCCATTGCGCCAAACGCCCAAACATGATGCGTCGAACCGAGACGTCACATCATTCGTAGTTTAAAACACCCCGAAGAGTCCACTAGACGAGCAAGCATTAGCGAGTGAATTTCCCACCGACTTCCATGAATCTCCTCATGAGATTTTACACAACGTCGTACGGAAGAGGAGGGCCAACATACGACTTCACCATTGGCCACCCGACCCGCCACCTTGTCCACCTCGATCCCATCCGGCATGATCTTCCTCTTCCCCTCCTGCTCGTCCCACCAAAGCTCCCTCCCGCCCACCGTCTTGATCTTCTCACCCTTGGGCCAGGGACTCTCCGCGACGAGATGCGCCTCGACGAATTTCCGTACGTTGTCGTTGGCGCGGTCCTGTCCGCCGGGCCCGTCGTACGCTTGCGCACCGTCGCTGGGGCTCTCCCACGGCTTTCGGGGGAGTTCTTCTATGGCGGAGTTCAGAGGGGCGAGAACGGTGTGGTTGCTGTTTAGGTCGGCGAGTAGGGCGTTGGTAGACTCGTGCAGCCGCACGAAGCCGAAGAAGGTGGTGATGGAGCGCAGGGTGCCGAGGATGTCGGTCAGCGCGACGGATGGTTGTGTCTGAGGGGAGGGCGGCATGGTGATGAGTGCGAGGAGGTGGAGAGGCTTCATGGAGGGTGTTTACGATGATGGGAATAAGATGATGCTGCGTCGTTGTGTAATAGGATGCTGGAGTTGTTGTTTGGGCAAGCTGGAGGGAGCAGACGTCATTGGGTGTATGTAGAATAGGATGACAATCACGTGACTACTGAGATACTTTGGATGGTGTTTCCTCCATACATGTACGGGGAGGATTGATGGTCGCAAAGTGCATACAGCTCTGTCATGTGTAATACGTGGATGTGCTTTTGACCGAGGAAATTACAAGTAGTACATATGTATCATACTGTGATGATTCGAGATGGCCCTCCAGTGACTTCGTTGGAAATCCGACGCTGCATCGTGCTTGCAAGGTTGCAGCTACTGGTAATATCACATGTAAGCATGGTAGACGATGGCCAGCCAATGGGGTCGCGTGTATTTGCTCACGCGCTGATGGCTAGCGGGATGTGGGGTTGTACCTACGGAGTAGGGGCTACTTTTTCCGGGGGGGACCAGACGCTGACGGATTTCACATGTCAGGGCACAGGTTGGGGGGAAACGTGTAGTACCATTCAACGAAGGAAGCATTCGACAGCGGGATGGGAATATCCTGTCGTTTCATGAAATAGAGACAAGACAGGCTTGGTGCTTATTGGCCGGTCCCGTTTTCATGGCTTTCTAGTCATGTGTTTGGCTACCATGTTAGGGAAATAGAGTAAGATTGAGCACAACGAAGAGGCGTTTCGATCATCTTCCACAACAGTGGAACCGCCGGCACCGCTGAGGGATGAAGCTGTCATTGACTCGAGCCCGCAACCACACGGGCTTCTGCTGGCAGCGTTGCCCCCTAACGCAGCTATTCCGAGCGCTGGCTGCACGTGCTCCATGTACATGCATCCAGCCAGACAAATGGATACAATCCATGATGAGTGAGGAACAGAGACACACCTTGTAATGAACTCGGCCAACGTCACGCTGTCACCGAGGAGCATCAGCAGCAGTCAATCCTACCGAGCCGGCAACATGACCACCGAGGCGGCCAGGGGTGAGGGAGGGAGCAGTGCAATAATCAGCAGCGTGTACCGAGAACCTGCGGCAGCGCTGAGCGACCCACCCCATCGCAAGTCCCCACGACCCCCCGTCGCCGGCTTCGACCTCGGCTTTCTTTCACAAAGGTTCCACCACAGGCCCATTTCCAGAAACGTCGCCTCCATGACTTTTGGCTCGCGCCTCGTTAAAACTCCCCCATCTCTTTGCAACCTGTCGCCTTGACTCCTCCTCCTCCTCCTCCTCTTCCATTCCTCCTTTCTCTCTCAACGATCTCGCCTTTGCTGGCTTGTTTTTCTCCACCTGCGCACACTGTCATCCGCTCAGGCGTAGACGAATTCTCCCCATCCGAAGTATCCCTTTTTTCCCTCTCCAGCTCGGAAACGCCGACGATGGCTCCTAGAGTGATTGTCGTCGGTGGCGGTCGTACGTTGTCCCTCCCGAATTGACTGTCGTCGCGCCACGTGAAAGAATCACAAGCTGACTGGCGACTTGTTAGTGTCTGGCCTCAGCGCCGCTCACACCATCTATCTGGCCGGTGGCAATGTCGTCCTGGTCGACAAGCAAGGTGAGCACTCGATTCTCTTGCGCTTCAAAGCGCCGCTCGCTCACCACTACTACTAGGCTTCTTTGGCGGCAACTCAACTAAGGCTACGTCCGGCATCAACGGTGCCCTGACCCGCACGCAGGTCGATCACAAGATTGGCGACAGCGTCAAGCAGTTCTACGATGATACGCTCAAGTCGGCCCGTGACAAGGCCCGGCCCGATCTCATCAAGGTCCTGACCTACAAGTCTGCCGCCGCTGTCGAGTGGCTGCAGGACGTCTTCAACCTCGATCTCACACTCGTTTCCCGGTTAGGGTATGTTTCACGTCTCGCTATGCCATTGTTCGCCCGATGTTTAACGTGTCCACAGCGGTCACTCTCAACCCAGAACGCACCGCGGCCATGACGCCAAGTTCCCCGGCATGGCCATCACATACGCCCTCATGCAGCGCATCGAGGAGCTCGCCGAGAACGAGCCCGGGCGCGTCGAGATCATCAAAAAGGCCCGCGTGACCAGCCTGAACAAGGACGGCAACAAGGTCACCGGCGTCACCTACGAGGTCAACGGCGAATCCGGCTCGCTGGACGGACCCGTCGTCCTCGCCACCGGAGGCTACGCCGCCGACTTTGGCGACACCTCGCTGCTGCAGAAGCACCGTCCCGACACGGTCGGCCTCGCCACCACCAACGGCACCCACGCCACCGGCGACGGGCAGAAGATGGTCATGGCCATCGGCGGCAACGGCATCGACATGGACAAGGTCCAGGTCCATCCTACCGGCCTCGTCGACCCCAAGGACCCCGGCTCCAAGTGGAAGTTCCTTGCGGCCGAGGCCCTGCGCGGCGAGGGCGGTCTGCTCCTCAACGCCGACGGCGACCGGTTCTGCGACGAGCTCGGCCACCGCGACTACGTCTCCGGCATGATGTGGAAGGAGAAGGAGAAGGGCAAGTTCCCCATCCGTCTCGTCCTCAACTCCAAGGCCTCCAAGGTCCTCGACTTCCACACCCGTCACTACTCCGGCCGCGGTCTCATGAAGAAGATGACGGGCCAGCAGCTCGCAAAGGAAATCGGCTGCAAGCCCGACCACCTCCAGAAGACGTTCCACACGTACAACGCCATCGCCGACGGCAAGCAGAAGGACCCCTGGGGCAAGAAGTTCTTCCACAACATGCCCCTCGACGTCGACGACGACTTCCACGTCGCCCTCATGGAGCCCGTCCTGCACTTCACCATGGGCGGCATCGAGATCAACGACAGAGCCCAGGTCCTCAACCAGCAACAGCAGCCGTTCGAGGGTCTCTACGCGTGCGGCGAGCTGGCCGGCGGTGTTCACGGCGCCAACCGTCTCGGAGGTTCTTCTCTCCTTGGTTGCGTCGTGTACGGCCGCGTAGCCGGCGACTCAGCCAGCAACTACCTCTTCCAGCAGGCATTGCAGGGCAGCGGCACAGGCTCTGCTGCCCAGCGTCTCGGCCAGATCTCGCTCCACCTTGATCCGTCAGCTCCGAACCGCGTCACCGTCGAGTGGGCCAACGGAGGTGCTGTAGGAGGAGGAGCCAGCGGCGCCGTGCAGCAGCTCCAAAATACCCCCGGGGCGACGACCAACGCCGTAGCCGGCGGCGACGCTGCCACCGCCGCCAAGCCCCCCAAGGCCTTCCAGATCCCCGAAAAGGAGTACACGCTCGAAGAGGTCGCCAAGCACAACAAGAAAGACGACCTGTGGGTCGTTGTCAAAGGAGTCGTCATGGATCTCACAAACTGGCTCGACGAGCATCCCGGCGGCCCCCAGGCCATCATGAACTTTATGGGTCGCGACGCAACCGAGGAATTCGAGATGCTGCACGACGACGAGGTCATCCCCAAGTATGCCCCTGAGCAGGTCATCGGCCGTGTTAAGGGTCAAACGCCCAGTCTGGAGTTTTAGATGCCCATATAGACGGATGTGACGTGCGAATGTAGATGGGATGAGGATATTTAGGGTTTCCACCACTGGCGCATAGGGTACATTGTTTTGTATTGCGTTGAGTGATGCTATCTATGTGTACTGGTAGGCTGTTGGCATATATGAGTTCTTACGTCTTTGCTACTCTTTATCCTGATCTCGTAGTTTGATCGTGAATGGGTTATTATGAGCGAATGGATTTCATGTGTCAGTCACGTACAAAGATTACCAGTAGTTGCTGCCATGTGTAGTTGAAAAGGGAGGCTTCTTGCCTTTTTTTTTCTTTTCTCAACGGATGGTGCGTGGTTTTTTGCGGTCTCTGGTGTTTTGCCTATGAATAGCGACAAGCCTTGTTTCGCAGAGACACGTTTTACTTCTGAAGCAAAGTACGATAGAAACCCAAATTTGGCTTCATCTACTCCGTTCAAAAGGGAAGACTTGGGACGCGTTCTTCTCGGTCTCCCTTCAGCAGCATTACGCTCAAGATTACCTAAGCGCATAGGAGTATACGGATCATGTACCCTGTTGGTTGAAGTCAAGCCTGTTGCCATGTCCACGATATTGCTTACCCGTAATACATCTATACACAGAGTCAAGGGATAAACGCCGCTTGGCGATGTATTTCGGAGGCTGGCCCCCTCCCCGGTATGTAGTCTAGACTCGGCCCTTTTCAGCTGCCTAGGACCACAATGTCGAGGAAATAAAAAACACAAAAGTGATTCAGGAATGAGAAGTTGTATCTTGGTGACCGACACGTGTGCAGGTGAAAAAAAGAAGAGTCAAGGAGCTCCCCGGCAGGCCCCGCATGCTGTGTGCGTTTTCTCAGATTGGCATTTGACGGGCACATGTGCCAGTAGGGTGCCATTTTGCGGAGAAGATGGGGGGGGCCGAGAGAGCGGATTAGGGAGGTGGGAAACGGGGACACTGTGCGCGACCAGGACGCTCAAACTGCGTGGTGGTGCGCTTCATTCACTGCCCCTTTGTCTCGCGTTGTTGGGGAGACATCGGTCGAAAGCTTATGTGAATCGATCAAAGACTGGAGAGAACCTTTGTGTGTATGATGATGCGGGCATGGGCTGACTTCAACCTAAAACTCGTAGGCTGTTGACGGGGCTGATGCTATACCACGAGAGTGAGCCGAGGGACCGAGTTGAGCCGTGTCCGACAGACCTTCATGTGGCTGGCGAGCTTGGCAACGGGCTGGGATACAGCCGAACGAGATTGTTCTCAACAACGGCTGAAGAGAAGTGGTAGGGCTAGACACGAGCTTTAACGAGAGAGTTATATGTCCAGTGATGACACGGATACTGCCGCGACATAAAAATGGTGGCGCTCCACGTCCCACGGGTCAACCACTTGTATATGCCGTTGAGTCCTTTCCCGTAGGCGCAGAAACAAAGGACCAGCAAAAGGAGGAGGAAATCGTCCGGGAAGAGAGTGACAGCCATCCGCTCCGCAATGATCGACTTCAACAGCTTCCATCAAGGCCGACCATCTGTCGACTCGGGCCCTCACAGGGCCAGGCTAGCATCAGGTAGGAAGTTGAAGAGATGCGTGCATGCGTGCTGCAGGACATGCCGTCAAGCTTGTCCGCTAGCCATGCACAGTGTGGCGAGTACCGTGATCCCGTAATCCCTGCAACTTGTCAAAGATGCCCATATTACATCGGTCTGTGGCTGCTGCAGTAACATTGTACGTAGTCAAAAGCCGGGGAAAGGATCCTCTCGGGTCGTCTTTTCGCATGTGAAATGATATTTACTCCCGGCATCATCTGATTTCCACAGACAAACGCTGAGAGCACACATACCATATTCACTTGTGCTGGGGTCTCCCGCGCACCCAAAATTACACATCCTTGCTCCCTTCAAACCCCTCCCTGTGCCCGTCCCCTGGCCGAGGATGAACGGTTCTCGGGTTACACCGTACATACGCATGCACGGTATGGTACTTGCGTTGGAGAGAAACGCAGGCAGACAGAGCTCGGATCGGGCAAGGGCCCTCTCCAGCTGGCTAAAGCGTGGCCCTAGCGTGTACGACTGGTCGGGTTGGCTGATGTTTTGTGTCAGACATATCGGTGCCGGCGGTGTATACGTACATATTGTATGTAGCTCGAAGGATCGCGACATGGGGAACGATGAGGTACCAGCACACGACTGTCTTGCGAAAACACGCGATCCCCAGATATGGTCGACGCAGGGCTGTGTGGTCGATATCGCAGGTCATGTAATATATGATTGCTTGCAGATTCGGGTTTGGCTTCTCGAGCTGCCTCTCGAACGGTCCGACATCTTTTTCTTACAAAGTGACTACCCGTGCATTTTGAAGCAAGCACGACCCAGCGAACATTCCTGTTTCTGACTATTGACACTAGCCCCGATCGGGATGGAGGGTGGGGCCATCTTGAGGGACCTGATTGGGTCGTCGCTCCGTGTCCCCCCCCCACCGCCCAGGCCCCGACACCGAGGAGGCTTCGAGACCCTTTTTTCCTCAACGTTGCGACGCCCAACCATGGCTGGATCATGGCGCCCAGGCCATGCTTGATCCTGGGGCTAATTTCAGGGTATGTACGGAGTAGTGTAGGCCTACCACGCCTACGTACAACTCATACGAGTACCTACAGAGGCTCCATCTCCAGGCCACGGCCTCGTACCGGTAAGAAAAAGATGTTGTGTGTGTGAGTGAGCGTGGTCGCATGGGATGGGGGTTTGTCCGACGGCTACTTACATGCTGCTGCTCTTCCTACTCGGAACAAGTACCAGAACAGATATTGGCCCTCCGCCAACCCGCCCTCGCCGCCCAGCTGGGGCCCCACGAGCCCTTCCTCCTCCCTCCTCCACTTTGCTTTGCTGACTGCGTGTGCCTGCCTCTGCCTCTGCCACTGCCTCTGCCTCGTTCTCCAGGCCCCCACTCCCCTTCCCTTTACTCTCCCCTCTCCCGCATCCCAGACGACCGACCATACCACCTAATTTCCTGCAGAGAGACCGATATACAGCACAAGTCGCTCGACAACGACCTCTCTTCTCTGAATACGACGACAGCCTCTCATCCGCTTCGTACCTGCGTGACTTGATCCATCACATCGTCCGCCTATGCGGACGACCCTCCAACCGTTTCCGACTCTCCCTCGACCTCCAACGCCTTCTATCAACCGCCCTCCCCCTTCAACCGACCTTCGACTCAGATCGTCGCCCACTCGTCGCCTTGAGCGCAGACTTCTACCTTGCCGATTCATTCGATACGACGACGCTCGGCCGCGTCACCTTCTTGCGACGATCCGACTCCAAAGCCAGTCATTCCCTCAAACTTACCAACCTCCCCGCCGGATCGCGATCCCGGGGACATCGAGACACCTACCGTAATTCACTCCCGAAACCCGGCACTGAGTGCATTCAAACGCGACCATGGCGATAGCCATGGGCTGGCAGAAGCCAGATAATGTCGCTGGCTCCTCAGCGCCGGCCATCATGGTCGGCCTTTTCGTCGCCTCCGGAGGACTACTCTTTGGCTATGATACGGGGTAAGTGAATGACCTGTTCGGTTTCGCCCATGAGTTGTCGCGCTAGAATGCCCATGCTTTGCTACGACTCCTATCGTCGAAGTGAGCGGCGTTTACTTCACAACCGATCAGGCGTCCAGCCGATATATTATGACAATATCCGTTCCTGGACGCTTCTTCGGACGCCCCATCTTACACGTCAAAGGGAACGAGGAGGTTTTCGATCGCTAATGTCCGTCGCATCAGGGCCATTAACGGGATTCTTGCCATGCCCGAATTTAAAAATCAATTTGGCGCCGATTGTCGACCTGCTTTCGCGGACAAGTCGACCGAATTGTCCATGTGCCCGAGGGACACGTCACTCATCGTCGCCATCCTCAGCGCTGGAACTTTCATAGGCTCGCTTCTGGCGGCACCTGCCGGCGATTCTCTTGGACGACGAATCACGCTCCTCATGGCCGTCGGCGTCTTTTGCATCGGCGCCATTTGCCAGGTCTGCGCCGAAGCGATCCCGTTGCTTCTGGTCGGAAGGTACGTAGTCCTGCCTCTTTTGCTTGGGTTGCTTCGTGCTGACAATGCTTAGAGCACTTGCTGGTATCGGCGTCGGCGCGATTTCTGTGCTTGTGCCGCTGTATCAATCGGAAATGGCGCCCAAGTGGATTCGAGGAACGCTCGTCTGCGCCTACCAACTGTCCATCACCGTGGGGCTACTGTCGGCCTCTGTCATCAACATCATCACCTCCGAGTTTAGAAATTCCTCCGCATACCGCATACCTCTGGGATTGCAGCTGATCCCCGCCCTCATTCTCACCGCTGGTCTCCTCATACTCCCTGAGACCCCTCGATTTCTCGTCATGAAGGGCCGCAAGGAAGCAGCCGGCCTGTCGCTGAGCCGGCTCCGTCGGTTAGACATTACGCATCCCGCCCTCACGGAGGAACTTCACGAGATCATGGCCAATCACCAATACGAACTATCGCTCGGTCCCGCCACATATAAGGACCTCTTGGTTGGCAGCCCGCACTTGGGCCGTCGAACGTTTACCGGATGCGGTCTGCAAATGCTGCAACAGCTTTCTGGCATCAATTTTATCATGTACTACAGCACGACATTTTTCAACGGTGCCGGCGTCAAGAGCCCGTATCTGAAGTCAACCATTATCAACGTCATCAACGTCGTCTCCACCATTCCCGGCCTGCTCATCATCGAGTCCTGGGGCCGCCGGAGGCTGCTCATGATCGGCGCCTCCGGCATGGCTATCTGTCAGCTCCTCATGGCCTCGTTCAGCACCGCCACCGGCCGAGAACTACAGAGCGCATCGGAAACCATCCTAGTCGTCTTCTGCGCCATAAATATATTCTTCTTTGCCGCCTCGTGGGGCCCCGTGGTCTGGGTCGTCACGTCGGAGATTTACCCCCTCAAAGTTCGAGCAAAGGCCATGTCGCTGTCCACAGCCTCGAACTGGATCCTCAATTTTGGTATCGCCTACGCCACACCCTTCATGGTCGAGTCCGGGCCCGGGTACGCGAGCTTCGGTCCCAAAATCTTTTTCGTCTGGGGCGCCTTTTGCATCATCTCCGTCGTCTTCGTCTGGTGTATGGTGTACGAGACAAGCAAGATCAGTCTGGAGCAGATTGACGAAATGTACGAGCGCGTCAACCATGCCTGGAGCAGCAGGAATTTCCAGCCCAGTTGGAGTTTCCAGCAAATGGTCGACGAAGGCTGGTCGCCCAGCGGGTTCCCAGCCGAGCATGAGCTCCAGACGACAGCGTCACACACGAGTGCCGACACGACTCTCGGCGACTCGAATTCATCTACCATAACGATACATCATGACGATGAGCACCGGCCTCCACCTCGTGATGAAAAACAGGTTCCCATGGCCAATGTGGATTTCAGTTATTAGCAGCGTCTTGTCTTTTATGGAGTTTGTTCACCATTCTGTCGGGTGGAGTCGATCTGGCGTGTTTGGTCCTGGGATTTTTCTTGAATCGAGCGATGGAGTTGTTGGCGTGCAGTCACGGTTTCTTTTTCTGGAAGCCATTTTTGTTTCAAGTACTCCGTATGGGGAGTGATACCATCTATCAATGTCTTGCTCAGTTTGGGGGTGGTAAGATTTTTTTATGAATCATGACGTGAGCGACCCATAGTCGAGACTAGTCATCATATATCAACTCTGTAGTCTATGGATGATCCTTTTACTGTGACGCGATATACTGAAGTCTGGAGTATATTCAGAAGCTAGTAGTGAATGTCGAAAGGTTTCGGGTTTGTTGACGATCAGCAAAGCAGCCAGCTACTTCCACACTCACAGATGATGATGATCTGTTCGCTTTCAGCTTGAGAAGCCCTTCGTGCGTCTTGGCGTCTCGTGCGTCAACACTGGTCCCTGCTCGTTGCAGGACCAGCGTGCTCGTATACATTGATGTAGACTTGCCGTCGCTGCCATGAGCACTACTGACGTCGCTTGATATTTATACGATGTACAAGTGTTTTCGATTTGACTTACAAAGGCCCTTACGACCAGTTAATACTTTCACATTGCGTTTTCCCCCAATACCCGAATGTGACCGCCCGTCATATGCAGTCAAAGCTAAATGATTCGCTCGACTGACTCTGATTTCGTAGCTCGCGTCGTGGTTTTCGAATCATCCAGCCTTGACCATCCCATTTCGAAGTCATCCCCATGTGGTATCGACCCAGCCCTAGAGTTGTCGAGGTGGAATGATCGGGTCATGACGATGCCAGCTCCATGGGCTGGGGTTCGCTCCGTATGTCTCGAGAAGTTGGACTTGAAATATGAAGAGCCCTTCTTTCTTGAGACGAGAAGGGCGTTTATAGCTGGTAGGCAGGCGCAGACGAGGGCAATGGACGCCTCGGCGTTTCTAAAAGACGGCGGTGAGATTAGCTTGACGTCATGTATTGACTCGACATCTTGTATGTTCTCCTCCACTTACCCAGACAAAACAACCTTGATAAACCAAACAGTTGCGTTCGGTGATTCACCATCCTTCAATATGAGGGCTAATCGGTAGACACTAAAGGCTGTCGCCACGCCGCCTGCGCACAGAAGCCCGGCCACCTTGAGTCGGCGCTTCAGGGGTAATTGCAGCGACCAGGTGAGAGGAGTGGGAAGTAACAGGATGGCCAGATCGCTGACGACGCTGATGACGCTGTCGGCGACGATGATGGCTCGCTGGTCCATGCAGCGCTCTTTTTCTCCCCGCCAGTACGCTGCGATGGGCGTGCATATGAATATCTTGATAAACACGCCGCTGCCGTAGTAAGCCACCAAGATGCCGATAAAGATGTAAATGCCGATGAGGGTCTTTTTGTGTATCGCGCCGAACACTCGCGAGATCATGAGGATCAACGCCAGCTTTAAGAACAGCGCCATGGGGGCGTAGAAGACAGCGGCGGAGTATCCGTACTTGGAAAGATTAGTGTTCGGTTTCTCTGATGGCTTGGGGACGGCGTCTGGTACCTTGAAAAAAGGCTGGATCTGGTCTTTGCTGACTTCCCAGATGTTGAGACCTCCGCCGGCCGTGGCCATCAAGACGGCGCAGACGCAGTAGCCAATCATGAGAACCTGCGTTGTGTTAGTATACGGTCCATGGAGACAGCTTTGGACACTCGGTTCTCACATAGGAGATGTATGTTGCATCTATTGGATGTTAGCCAGTATGTTTCGATAGCAGGACATTCCCCCAGTCCGTCATGTAACAGAGGAAGTCATCAATCCTTACAATCATCTACGGTCAAGCCATGACCGGCGAGAACGGTGGACTTTGCGAACAGCCTGAGACCCACGAAGATGGTGACTAGCAAGATGGAGAGTCCCTGAGTCACGTAGGTCCAGATCCTGAGGGTTTCGTCTGGATGTTGTAGATCTGGAATCACTCCAGGTGGTGGCGGGGCGGCGCCTGGGAAATCCATGGCGATGTTTTCGATCGATGAGAGTTCTGGCTAAAACCAAGAGGGGGTGATCGTTGAATCGGGGACCACAGATGACAAGATGGTTGTTTCGGCGGAGACTTTCGATCTCGTCAAGAACCGAGAAGGAAGGATTGGGGGTCGATGGCGGCTCGGCATCGGCAGTTATGTATTGTTTTCAGCAACGAGATGATCAACCTATAGCTCTCCGTCACTCCTTTCCCCGGTCATTCAGCTCCCGTTGATGGAGGGTATCAAGCTTGTCACGGCTGTTCGGTTTGGCTATTATCCGGGTTTCAAAGTATGTAATAGGCGACGGTACATGTCCTGTCGAGTGTGTGCTCGGAATCACAGCTGACAATGAACCCTGACATTATAGTCTGGAGCTTTTCGACCGGGATTCACCGGGGGGGGGGGGGGGGGCAGGCAAATGCTGGACTGATGCAAAATTTTGGCTCGTACTATCTGGGGATAGTTCTCGTGGGCTTCACTCGGCAGATGGGGAACCCCCTTGTCTATCTATCTCATCCTGAATTCAATCTTTGGACGATGGCCGACCACCCACGCCAGGTGGTCGGTACATGAGCACTTTTGATGCCGGTCCGTGCCTGGGCTGAGGTTCGCATCATCTGAACTGGGTCCTCTCGGCTTGGCTTTGACATTGTTGTATTATTACAAGCATCACTGCTAGGACTTGCATAAGAGTGAATAAGCGGAGGCGGAAGCGGAGGCGGATGCGGGCGTGGCGAGCAACGGACAGACACCGAGCCACCGAGCCCCGGGAGTGTAGATCTTCGAAGTGCCTGGCACCTTGGCATCCTGGGTGCCTGGCCCAGCCAGCCGTGCCAGCCACGCAGGCGAGGTTGCATTGCGTCAGCGAATCCCAGAACCCGACTTCCTGGTTACCGTTATGAGAAAGAAGCAAACAAGTTCCTTGCGCGTCGCGGAGCGGGTGACAGCAACCAGACTCGATCGAGCAGGTCACCGACGACATGGGACGTTAGTGGCGGTCGAGCCAATAGTTCCCCTGCCCGAACTCAGCGACATCCGAGTGTATGTATGTATTAATACATACCTGTAGGTGATACGGTTCATGAAACTAATGAACATTGCTGGTGCGAATCGGACAGAGCAGCTAGGATGGAAAGGTAGCAGGTGAGCGGCTCAATTTACCAACAGGGGAAAAGATCGAACGAAAGCTTCTAGTGTAGGTAGGTACAGCTCTCACGCCATGGTTGGTCCTGATTTGCAGCCAGGCCCCCGCTAGACCTTGTCTCGGCCCGGCACCCGAGCGGTCCAGTGGCAGCTGCTAGCGAGTGCAAGCGTGGTCCAGTGGCAGCTACTAATACTACTCACCTACTGTGCGTAGCGAATATGTACAAGTGTGACAATCACAATTAGGCCCCCAGAGGATGTGGCGCATAGCATCGAGATGCAGCTACAAGTACATACGAGAGATGAGAGCTCCTGTGGTGGCCTGGGGTCTTCTTTGTTCATGCATAAACCCATCCAAGCCTGCCGCCACCGCCCGCGGTTTTATACACGTTTGAACTCGCAAACGCATGCCTGTTACAGATGCCTGTATGCTTCTCTGCTTCTCTACGAAATCAGTACGACGGATACACAGGCGTATGACCAATCATGCTCTGACCAATTATGCTCGCACCGCAGCTGGAAAAAATTTATCCGTCGCGGGAAGGAACAGCAGGTGCGGAAAGGATCAAGTTTCCTCGCAAACGCGGCGAGCTTCCCGTCATGGATTGTCGGCGCTACGCTTCACGACACATCCCTATCCCTGCTTGGCACGCCTTAGCCTGGACTCGAGCCTCTCGTACGGGATCCAGAGCCCGACACAAGCTTGACAAGTGTGACAGGCACGACTAGAACCGTTACCCATGCTCACTCATGCCCACACAACGACGACTGGCAATTTGACTCGAGCGTGCCGTGCATGCATACATACAATCAGCCATCGACTCTGATCAAGTCTCCTTCCTCTTACTCATCCCGTCCGTTGCCATTACACATTGGGCTGAAAGAACGAATCGTTATCAGGAGATGTGCCGTCGACCCGGAAGGAATAGAATGCCTGCGCACCGACACAATTTGACAAAGAGGGCTGACTGCATTGGACGTCACCGACGTCCAACAAAATCACGAGTCCATCCCTTCTGCTGGCTCCGCTCGGTGACCAGATCGATCCAAGCTTTTCCACAGTGTGTACAACTAGCCGCTGACCATACCACGAGAGTTCCAGGGGGCTCTTCCTCCCGCCCGCCCGTCTGTCTGTCAACATCTGATGAGCGACATGGATGGGACACAGTCTATCCTCGAACACCCAGCCAGCGTGCGTGCGTGCCAGCCAAGCAGTCGCTAGCGAAACCTGATGCAACCTTACGCCGCCCGACAGAGGGTGAGAGGATATGGATGCCCAGTTAGAAAGAGAGCCTGGCGTGCCTAATCCCCTACTCGTGTGTTGGTACACACTGTGTGACCAGTATGCCTCCCCGCTTCATCATTCCAGTGGATGGGCCGAGTGGAGGTCGCTGCGTCAGGGGCAACATGGACGAGAAACACATCGCTTAATTTAACACGAGCGCGCTCCACATCCTCAGACGAGCAGGGCCTCATCGAGTCCAATGAGCAACAGGCACATCGTTCGGGATCAGGCTATCACCTACACACGGATCAGGCTCGCACCCTTCCGACATGCAACGGAATAGGAGAGTCAAGGACCCCCCAACCGGGAACTGGTTCCTGCTCGTCATGGCCCTCTCCTGAGATGAGACGGTCGCGGCAGTCTGTCGTTTGCATGGACGTGCAAGCGATTTCTCGCCAGGTCAGATGGAAAAACAGGACAGGCACGTCAGGGACTTTGTACTGTGCCACTGTGAGATCCAGATACGCTTACCCGGATGTCACCATGCCATCCTATCTCCTTCGGGCAGGCGTTGAGAATTTGTCGGGATTCGAGACACTGGAACCGAGCTTTGAAGGTCTGCCAAGCATACCTACCTACATACAATGATGCAAGTACATCAACTGCTTGTTGGCTCCCAGATTCTCACATATCACTTTTGACCCCCGACTTTCCCACCCTCTCGTCACATGTTATCGAACACGCCTCCTCTGTGACGACCGGACCTGTGCGAATGAACCTGGTCATTTTATCTTGAATCATTTCTCATTGCCATATGATTTGGTGCACAAGACGGAAAAATAGCATTACTCACCGAAAATGGGTGACGCAATCGCCGTTGGTACCGAATCCGCACTTTTTCAGCCGCTGCGCATCGCCAATGGCAGGATCGAGCTCAAGCACAGGGTTGTTCTCGCTCCCCTTACCAGGAATCGGGGCACTCCCCTGAGCGAGTCAACTCCGGAAGCTCCAAACCGATTATGGGCTCCCAACGACCTCATGGTGGAGTATTACACTCAACGAACCACTGACGCGGGCCTCATCGTCACCGAAGGCATCCCCCCATCGTTGGAAGGCAATGGCATGCCAGGCGTTCCTGGTCTGTTCCTCCCAGAACAAGTCGAAGGCTGGAGGAAAGTGGCCCAAGCAATACGCGCCAAAGGCGGAATCGCGTATGCGCAGCTCTGGCACTCGGGGAGGGCAAACATTCCCGCTCTGACCGGCGGACCAACCTTGTCTTCCTCGGCCACGCCATGGGATGATCCTGAAGAGGTGTTCGTCTACCCCGCGCCTCACAGCACGGCAGGCGTCAAGATTGCCGACTTTCCGCCCCAGGAACTGTCCACAGACCATATCAAGAAGACGATCCGCGACTACTGCGAGGCCGCTCGTCTGGCCATGGAGATTGGCTTCCACGGGGTAGAACTTCACGCCGGGAATGGCTATCTGCCCGAGCAGTTTCTATCTACAAACATCAACAAGAGGACAGACAGCTACGGTGGTAGCCCCGAACGAAGGTGTACTTTCACCATCGACTTGATGGAGGCGCTAGCCCAGACAGTCGGCCAGGATAATCTCGCCATTCGCCTCACGCCGTTCGGACTCTACAACCAAGCCAGAAGTGAGCAACGCGTGGAAACGTGGAGCCACCTCTGCCGCGAGCTCAAGTCCCGTCTCCCGCACCTCAGCTACGTCTCGTTCCTCGAACCCCGATACGAACAGATCTTTTCCGTGGCCGAGAAGCAAAAGTTCCTCAATGCCTGGGGCCTCCCCAACGTCGATCTGAGTCTTTTCCGTGACATCTTTGGCGACACGCCCTTCTTCTCGGCCGGCGGCTTCGACGACAAGAATTGCTGGGGTGTGGTGGAGAGCGGCAAGTACGATGGCTTGCTGTTTGGACGTTTCTTCATCTCCAACCCGGATCTCGTGGAGCGACTAAGAAAAGGGCTTCCGCTGGCGGAATACCACAGGGATCGCTTCTATGGACCTTTTGAGGACCCGGAACGAGGGTACACTGACTATCCTACCTATCAAGAGTCTTCTCCGGAAGAACAACTTGCGGCGTCGCTCTATTCGCGAAATGGATTGTCAAGGCCGTCTACTACAAAAGAGGCATGAATTCCGGGAGTCGGTTGCGGAAATTAATGTCGTTTGGCCATGAGTAGCGGAAGAGCACAAATGAAGTCTGCTCATCAAACGGCAAGGTCTGCGAAGCAGTGGAACAGCGTGTAATACTGAATCATAGCACAATAGAACATCTAACAGAGCCTTAATCTAAGGTACCTGCGCTTCATGGAACCGGCTTCCATGGGGCTTTCTCTCGTCCCTCGCCTCTCTCTCGATCTTGCAGCTTTCGTCTCTTATTCCTCACCTCTCTCCACAACTTATACACCAACGTTGGCAAAAGTAAGCGGCCGGGCTAGAGAAATATCAGCAACTACTGCAGCTATATTCTTGACAGCATCCAGCACTATGAACGTCGATCGAGGTCGGCTTTTTGATGGCCTTGTCGAAGCGTCGGCATTACCGCTCGTAGTCGTACTGGGAAGGCGGAACATATCGAAGCCAGAACAGGGACCAAAAACGGTTTGCTTGAAGCCGGCGAAGGATTGCTAGAGGAATTCAGTACTTCAATAAGCTTCTGAAAGAGCAATTGTAAGCACATGATCCAAGAAATGATTTGATCACACAGCACTTGGGAAAGTAAAAGCGTTCAAGAAAGTGACATTTGTCGGAACCGGGAGGGCTCCAAAAGCAAATACAAGAGGCTCAGCCCTGGCCGTGAATTCGGCTGCAACGAAATCATTGGGCAGTAAGCGAGACCGTGCAGCAAACTGAGTGCGTTGTCGGACAGGCAGTCAGCAAACGAGACCTGATTCGACCACCTGAAAGCAACGGCATATAAGGCAGCCCATGCCGCTTTTCAGTTTGCCTCGTTCTTGTGCGGGGGCCATGCATTCATCAGTTGTTCCCATCATCATTTAAACGCAACGAGCTCTCCCTCTACGATCCAGACCGAGTGGAAACTGCTTTTCAACCACATGAGAGTGGTGACAAGCTTCTGACGGAGAACAAAATGTCAACGTCTCACCAGTCATCAGCTGCCCGCAGGCCGAACTTGGACCTTGGTTACCTGTAAGCTCACGCTTTCTAAGGTCTCACACATATGCTGACAGAAAGCTTTGAAGTGCAGATGCAGTCAATATCGCAAAAGTCCTGGAAGACAGGGATGCAAAACTGTCGAAATATGACGCTCTAATCGGGAAGCTTTTCGTCGGCGAATTCAACAAGAGAGAAAAAGTCAAAGACTATGACAAATTACTCAAACACGTACACGAGAATGCAATACAGGTGACGAATATTCTAGAACGGCGGATCAAAGACCGTCAACTTGAGCTCCGACGAAACTCGAAGGACCCTGGAGTCACCTCCGAGTTTGGATTTTTGGCGGGCAGCTTGGAGAAGCTACTATCTCCTCGGAGCCCCATATCTATAAAATTTGCTGCTCATATAGATCCCATGGAAGCTCTCGTTGGAGACCGTTGTCTTGTCCATGACTTTGGAGCCGCACACGCAAATCTTCAGGATGTTGCCGCCTTCATCACCGGAGATAAGTTCACTGCTCGACATGATGAGCTTGTCGAGAAGTTCAGTCAACGAGTCGCCGCTCTGTCCAAGATTTTCGATATCGAGTTACCTAAGCTTGTTCGCGAGGCACCCTTCATTTTCTACCCGGGAGTGTGGCACAAGACCTTCCAAAGAGGCTTTGATGGATTGTCATCTAAGGACTTGGCAGAAAAGCTGAAGGCTGCCCAGGATTCGATTCGGACACTGGAGTTCCCTGCCAAGGACAGCACCGGCGCGACAATTCTCCACAACATCGCAGCAGAATGCAATTTTGCCCAGAACAGAGATCATTGGGGACTTTTCCTAAATCAATTCGATAAATCCGAAGTCAACCAGAAGGACTGGGTTGGCCGTACCGCCTTACATGTTGCGGCTGAGAGGAACAACATCTACATGGTGCAATATCTTCTTGGAAGAGGCGCTGATATCAACAGTGCAACAATGCTGGGCCATACAGCCCTTCATTACGCGGCCCTAGGCAATGAGGGCCTTTTCGCGATGCTCCTCGACGCTAGAGCCAACCGTGACGCCAAAGATGCAATGGGAAGAACCCCGTTGTATTATGCGATGAGACATAACCTTTACTCTTTCATTCAGCATCTCCTCCCAAGATTGAATCTGTCAGATTTCGACCCGACCAGCTGCCCTTTGGCGTTGGCCATGATGACTGCGCGGGAAAGTATTGCGCTTCTCATTATGTCCCAAAAGGACTGGAAAAGCCGCATTCAAAGCGCTTACCATCGTGGCTTTGCTCCCTTGCATAGCGCCATTAGGAGCGGGAGTCTCCAACTGGTACGAATGATACTGAATCACCCCAAAGTAGACGTCAACCATATCTATGGCACCTCTGCGCTATCTCTTGCAATCATTCTACGACCCATGACCAGCGAAAGGGCCCTTGGCATGGTCTCACTGATCTTGTCTCATCCAAGCCTATGCCCCAATGCCTCGGACATGTTTGGAATGACGGCTCTCCATTATGCGGCCGTGAAAGGTGACACGAATATTGTTGCCGCGCTCTTGGGTAGGCATGATATCTCCCTTATTAAAAAGGTTGAACAGGTTTCGAACGGCCGGCACGAAAGGCTAGCCGGCATGACTGCCTATGACATTGCGGTCGATGCAGTCAACAGGGAAGTGGCAGATATGTTGAGATGTCGTATGGAATCTGAGAGAGCACACATAGCCCTGGGGACTTGAAAGATCGATCATGTTTGTGCAATCATTTGTATCTACTCAAGATTTTTGTATGCTTAAGAAAGCTCTAGCATCCATAAACATCATTTTGCTCAGGTTTCTATCACCTCGGTCGTCTAATTATCCCAGCATGAATTCTTGTCCCATGCAATGAGTGATTGTGAACTAATCCAGGAAACAGCTGCACTCAATGATGTGGGAATTCTGCAAACATAAATTAACAGACGTTTTGAGATTAATCGAGCATCACATTCACCATGAGCCTGAAATCTGGAGGGCCTATGTTGGAAATGACAGTCCTATGTACTGTAAAATCTCGTAGCTATATACGATGTATGTGAACCAGATTGCGTCTGGGCCCGTCGTCAAATTGATATCCAAATTGTTCAACTTCCAATTCTTATGTACTTTGTGCACTGCATGTACAAGCCCCAAACTCGGGGCAATGTTACCGAATCGATCCGCTGGCCTGCGGTGGTCGTATATACTTGGCCATGTTGATGGGAAGGGGCTTTCATCTTTCCATCTATCGTTTGTTCACTGCGGTGCGGGTTCCATCGCCATCTCGACTCCAGCCCACACAGTAATGGTCGTCGTTCGGAGTGCAGAGAAAGAGGGAAGGAAAATGGCTCCTCGGTGTTGTCTGGGTCAAGGCAGCGTTCCAGTTGAGCCCGCCATCCGTGGACCTGAAGATCTTCACGCTGCTGCCGTCAAGATCATGGCCGTTGCCGCCTCCGTCCTCGGTGCTCAGAAGACTGGCAAACAAGGTTCCTCCGGCAGCTATGATGTGGGGGGCGCCGACATCCTTTCCATTCCTGGCTCGGTAGACCACACGACGCTGTCCCCAGCTCGTTCCGTCATTGGAAGAGCGAACGAGCTCGATCTGGAAGATCATGTCCAGGCCTCTGCTTTCGAAGATACAACTACCAAGCACACGCATCAGTTTCTGGATAAAGTTCAAGTCTGAGAGGGCGAAGTCATGAGACTTACACTAAGTCTCCGTTGTGTTCAGCAACTGAGCTCATCCCGTCCCGTCTCTGGCCCCCGTCAGAAACCAAGATTTCGTTGGACCATCTCGTCAGCGAATTGATGTCAGTCCACTTCATCACATTGTTCTGCTTATCGGGCGAGAACTCGCTGGAGTAGTAGACCTGGAGGCGTTTCTTGTCCCGAGTGACCCTTAGATGAGGCTCCCAGTAGCCGTTGGCACCGTTCATGGCGCGCGACGCGATAGTCGACGAGGGACTCCAATTCCTCCCGCCGTCTTTTGACAAGAACGTTTGCAGCTTGAATTGCGTGAAGAACCAATCGCTGCCCGGACGATAGGTATGATACCGGCTCGCAATCATCAGGTTTCCATTCGGCAGCTCAACCATTTGCGGATTATCCGCGTTGATCGTCTTCGGAATCTGGATACCGCCGATGTGTTCCCAGCCATCTACGCTGTCTCCTGTGACACGGCGTGCCTTTGCGACTCGAATCGACCCCGGTAGGTAGTACACCACCAGCACCTCCCCGTTCTTGCGCCGCAGTCCGCGAATGTAGGTGCTTACGGCTGAATCAACGAGCTGTCCACCATTTACCTCGGGCTTCATATCGGTGGGAAGGCCATCGTCTTGAGAAAGATAAGGAAGAGCAAGACCCTGGGGAAGGGAGGTAATCGCAATGAGGAATATGACGAGCAAGGTAGCTAGGCGGCGAGATTTAGACAATGCCATTGTGAAAGCTCTGATGACGGAAACAAGAGCTTCGGAAACAAAAGCTATAAAAGCAAGTATATCACAACGCAAAAAAAAGGGATGAGACAGCATCAACTTGTTGAAGCTAGAATGTTTCAGTTTATTTATACTAGCTCCAGCTAAGGCACGATGCCGAGTCAAGACAATTTGTGAAAATGACCCCCAGAAGGCGAAGACCAACGAACTCGGTCGCATTCATCTTGTTTCGGCATAGCCAAAGTCGGAATCTGGGGTAAAGATCCCTTCAAGCAGTCAAGGGATCAGGCGCGGCAGTTGTCCGATGCCTTCCGAGGATGGGTCAAAAATGATTGAGCTCGTGGGGGGGATTTTGCGGAGAATCGTTGCAGAGGATAATTTGCGAAGAGGTTGTCGTGTACGTCAATTATAAATTCAAAATGTGAGACAGAGTCATCGGGTGACACCGTGTAAGTTGACGTATGCCGGGGCCAAAAGGCGGACAGTGCCATGGTTGGCTGGATTTGGAGACCTCATGAGTAGATGGACCCCTGTCGTCGGGTTGGGCTGCCACTCCATCGCCAGGGGCCTTCGACCACGTGTAAGAGCATGCTTGTCCCGACGAGAATGAAATTCGGTACCGTACGTCATACGTTCTCCTAGAAGTGAAAAATGTGTGTGCTCAACCCCCACGGATCGGTGCACCGTTTTCAACGGTCAGATGCAAAGGAGTCAGGGGTGTCCGATCCCCTACCCAAATCGCCTCCGAAGACGTGTTGGAAAGACGCGTTGCATACATGTGCTCGCCATTATTGCTATGTTTGTGTTCTGCTTGGGGAGAATACGTGTAGCTTCTGCCCGGGATCGGCGTCCCCGATCGTCCTGGCCATATGCACCTGTCTGTCTATTAGCGTGGCATCGAGAGTTTTGAGTAGGCAGAGAAGGGAGTGCTACGCTGAGTGGCCGGATACCTGTCTCATGGGTCCTGTCAAGCCCAATCTCACCCAAATGATCACGAGTCTGTACGAGCCATGCAAGTGAATCGTGTAAAAAAGGACAACGAGGTGGACATGTGAGCTGCAAGAGCATGCACGCAAATTGCCAGTTGTGGCATAGTATTAGACCTTTTGCGGGGAAGAAGGGCCGTGCCAGTCATTGGCTTGCCCCGACTTGGCAGGTCCTCCACGCCTACCCTACCCTGTACTCCAATCACCATGTCCGTTTTGTTTATATCGGTGGAACCCACACCGGTCGATGAAGCTTCCAATGGAAGATTTAGATGTACAAACGTATAATTGACAGTCTCATTCTTCTCTATCCTGGAGTCTGAAGCTGGCCTTGGAGATGTGATTCCAATAAACCGGTATAGTTCATGTTACATCATGTTACCTTCGAGTGTTGGTCACACCAAGCACGCTATTAATAAGAGTCCACTGATCACGTAAAAATCCCGCCTTTCCTTCCCAACTGACACATGGAAACAAGTGCAATAACATCACGTTGGAACACCTCAATCCCGTAATCGGATGCAGGGTTAACCCTTCACGTGTTAGCTAAATGGTACACATCATATCGGGCAGGTTGGACCCGGAAGGAGAATGGAAAGAACGTTGGGCCGACCACACCACCATTTTAGGACCGATTGCTCTCCGTCCGGGGTAAAGCTACATAAACGGAATTCAAAAATGCCAGGTTAATAGCGTGAACGTCGCATCTACTACATGGGGTACCGTAAAATGAGAAAAGAACCAGACTACGAGGTTTGGTTGATGTGCGGATCTAAAATACTTCCTCGGCCCTTTTACTAATCCCTTCGTATGACTCCCTTGGACAACCAGTGACCTCTGAGTGATTGCAGGAGAAAAAGAGACTTTCAACGGTAACGCTTGACGGTTGTCCGGAGGTGTAGAACCGCAATAGTCGATTTCTATCACACGGTCCCAAAAATGAAACACCTGGTGATGGCGGTTACGCGCGGGAAACCTCTTTGAAAGACAGTACCTGTAAAGTAGTCGTTTTATGACAGCTGGCCCCAGATTTATGACTATGTTCCCCAGTTCCAGCTTAGTTTCGAGGCAGACTCACAGAACAAACAAAAGAGCGAGTTTCATGTAGCGGGATTCCAAAGTATCAGGGCTGTTCCAGGAGAAGTAATGAAAATGAGCAAGACTTCCGGAGGGTACATTATTGTAGATTCATATCAATTTTTGAGGTCTCGCTTCCACGTAGCGGGAACCTCTACTGTCTAGTCATCTCTAGGATAGGCCAATATCGCAACTTGATTCCCAATGGCCCCTGCCTTCACCTTGACTCTGGGGCCTGCCTGTAACTGGTCCCTGACATCCAGATTAGACAGGGTGGCCAGCTGTGAGAGTCAGGGTGTTAGTCGTCATCATCGCGCCTCAATACAGCATGGAGTGTGTTACTGAGTGCCCTTTCGATTCGTCTCGTAGCTTCATGTAGACTGATTCCGTTTGTTCAACGTCATGTCTGGTCGTGTTCATCGACCGTGTCCTAAGCTACACCAAGTCGATCGTGGTGGGGAAAAGGGAAGAGGCTGATGAAAGGTCTCAAGTACATGTCGAGCGGCGATAGTTTGGACTTTATAATGGAGCAATCGGATAGGAATTTAAGTATCAAGCTAGAGTCTGGGATCTAAGACCGGCCAGCCTTTGATCACAAATTCATGACCTCATCAATAAGCACCTCTGATGCTGAACATACTTATGAACTTACTAGACAGCTTCGTAACGGTTGAAAAAGGTTCTTTGAGCGCGTACCAAGGCAAGGTGATTTGTAACAAGGCTTGATAAAGGAGTTCTGACCATCCAAATTGCAAACAAGACCTTGTGAACTGAATTTGGCCGTCTTTTCAACAATGGCTCAGAAAAGCCCCGGGCATCTTACCCTCGAGACGTCCGAAAACCATTGTCATGAATTATGGAGACTGGGCGCGATCTTCATGTTCGTGAGGCGTGCCCGGATGATTCTCTAACAATATGGTGCTCCTGATCTTAATACTCTGCGGTTCATTAATATAGATCCAGCATGATGCAACACTAGATTTCACCTATAAAAATGCTGACAGAAGTCCGAAAGTTTTCAAACAGTTCTGCCAACCTCTATCGTATAATTCAGCAACCCTTTCTATTTTCACCTTCTACAAACGTCATGGCACAACATGAATGCAGCGGAGGTTTCCCCTACGTCGGAGTCTCGGTCATAGTTCAGAATGAGGACGGCAAACTCCTCGTTGGCTATCGTACTAACGGTGTTGATCCGTGTGAGTTTCCTACTCCTCGTCCCATTGGAACACGCAGCTGACGTGGATTTGGTTGGCCTGTATAGTCGCGTGGGACTTTCCCAGAAGCGAACTGAAATTAGGCGAGGATATGGAAGCATGCGCCGTGCGGTGCGTACACGAGCAGACAGGTCTCGTCGTCCAACACAAATACATGCATACTATTCTTCGAGATAGACTCGTCCTGCCCAGCGTTAGAACTTCGGAAAGAACTTGGAAGCTCGCAGCCGACTCTTACAAGCTTGCGGCCGACTTTGTGCTTTTCGTCATGGTAGCGTCCCCAAAGAACCTCCCGCATGTACAGGAGCCCAAGGTACTATTCATCCCCAAAGTATAACCGTTCATATCATGGCATAACGTAGTAACAGTATCCGCACAGACAATGCCTGGATATCCAACACATGAGGTCACCGGCAGAGGATGGAAGTGGAGATCTTTGGGGGAATTGCAAGAACTCTGCTCGGAATATCGTGAGTGGAAGGATAAGCAGACCGGAGACACGACCTACAAAGGACTCCCGCCGACAGATACGCCGTCTCGAGCGATCAGGCTTTTGTTCAAGAGAGGGGAAGGGACCCTTGACCCATCAAAGGATTGTGGGTGGCGGACTCCTTGATCGTTGACGCAGGTAACCTTCGCCAACGATTCGTATCTCCTTTCCTTATCAGAGGAAATGAAATGGCTCTGGGTAGTCAATGAAGTGAGTGACGTTATATGGTCTTTCGAAACGCGCTCTTCGAAGACCGTGCATTGATCACTGTCCAGGGCAGCTCCTTGTGTGAATGATCTACACAGAAAAGTATCCAGAGAAGTTGTTCACTTCAAATTTTATCTCCCCTCGATCCTCTTGTTTCGACTCGTTGTACGTGGTCTTGCGATGTTTTTGTTCATCGTGCTATGGGGTCCGTCACGTACATGTACGTGTAGCAGAGGCAGGGCGTCATAGCAAAATCCAGTCCGTCGAGTTCAGCGGCAGAGGGATTTTATTGATTCGAACGTGCCTCTGAGCTGTTCAAACATTTCTTGCAGAAGCGCAAAGAACAGAACACGCTCAATCGAAGCGTTCGGTTCTTTAAAGAATTACGATACTGAGATAATAACGCACAAACGCCGCCGGGACAAGGCAATGCTTTGTTCATATTTGCGATGCTTTAGTCCTTTCATCTTCCTCAAAGGCTGTTTTCGAACATCTTTGCTGCGAACAAGGAAGGCTTTACTTCAAATTGAGAACAAATGGTGCAGCAAATATTTGTTCAGCTGCGCGGTCAGTCGATTTCCTGCACAGATAGTGTTCCGCAAAAGCATTCTACACATGTTCGCCGTTTAGCATCGATACTCTGACTTATAAAAGGGACCGGAAAGCCCGCAACTTCCCAAGGGTCTCAATACAGTTCGACACACCCTCAAACACAAGAAGATCACAACTGGAGTCATGGCAGAAGCAGCGAAAAAAGTGCCCGCTGGGATCGCGCTTTTGGTGCGGAATGAAAAGAATGAGTATCTTGTTGGCTTTCAGAAGGATGCTCACGACCGAAGTACGTTTCGGCCGAATTCCAGCTCTGCAGATGACCTCGAATGACGTGGAGGCAGCTGATACCAGCAATACTGATTCGTTTACTTGTAGATTCATGGGATTTTCCAAGAGCACCATTGGAAGACTCAGATATCACTGCTGAGTACGCAGAGCGATGCGCAAAGGAACTCACTGGATGCAAAGTTGCGTATTTGGGAGAAAACACGACTTTTGAAGACGAAAAATATTTCACTGATGAGACCAAGATTCCCACAAAGTGGCTGTTTTTTGTCGGACGGGCGAATCTGGACCTCGGATCGACGACCGATGTATGTATTTTGACTGCTTGAAACAATTTTCGAACGACATACAGTGTTAACGGTTTCCGTATAGGACAAGAAGGGAATTTGGGCGTGGAGTTCGATCGAAAAATTGCGGGAGAACATCGAGACATATGACGCTCATCATCGATGGGGGCGTGACTACATTTGGAGACCAGGTCGGATGCTGAGGGATCTCTGCACCCGACAAAATTTTAACCCGGAAAACATCACCCGAATGTTTGCATCCAACGATTATCCTTATTAAGTGGAAGAGTCATCACATGTCTGCGGCAACAGCTTAGGTACGATGCTACCGCACAATTGATAAGAGTCCTGCTATTTGAACTGGTCACGTGGAACTACTCGTCACGCTCACGTGATTTTCCTTACATCAGCCAGATCCACAGAGGTAGTGCACACGCAAGCCACACAAAAGCCGTAGACAGAGGCAGCGC